>PVLD010004172.1:0-129549 GCA_004027595.1 Dinomys branickii | reverse complement strand
TTATAGCAGCACAATTTGTAATAGCTAAAATGTGGAAGCAACCCAAGTGTCCATCCACAGAAGACTGGATTAAAAAATTGTGGCATTTTTATATAATGGAATATTATTCAGCTATAAAGAAAGACAGTTTTGGGAACTTTGTAGGCAAGTGGTCAAAACTGGAGTCCATACTCATAAGTGAAATAAATCAGCGATACATATGCAGGCAATGCATTGTATCACTGGTGTAAGAACCCAAGCGTGGGAATATAAACTAAGAGACATGATGGAAATCTGTTCAAAAACAAAGAACAGATGGGACGAGGGAAAGGAGAAAAGAAAGAGACAGAAATGTATGTATGTATATGTGAATATACATATATGCAGGAGGGCTAACATGGTTCTACTATTGTATTATATCACTTAATGCTAAGGAATAATTGATGACGGGTTATTTGATCAATATTGTATGTCTGTATGTGTTATCCTGAACACACACTTCGAAGATATCAATATGCAAAGCAGAAACTATTGGTGGGTTTTTTTGTTTTGTTTTGTTTTTTTGTTGTTTGCCTGTTTTGTTTTCTGTCTTTGGATGTTTGGTTTTTGTGTTTTTCTGTTGTTGAGAGGATTAATGGTCTGACCAATTTTGCATGTCTGTATATGGGTTCATATATTCACACTTCGAAGATATCAATGGATAAAGCAATAATCACTGTTGAGACCATGTCACCTTGTCTATAGATCAGTTGTGATTGTACTATTTTTTATGCTAATTGGTGTCTGTTTGTTAATATGTTTTTGTACTTTTTTTTAAATAAAAAAAAGAGGAATGTATGAGGTTTAATGGAACCATTAGAATTAAAAATAATATTGTCAAGGGTAAGAAACAGGAAAGTAGGATTAGTACAATGGTTGAATAGAGTACGTAGCACTCACCTGGTCCTCCATAGCAGAGAATAAAATCAACAGTTACATATTAAGTTTAGTGACTGTAGGAAAGCATTAAAATTCAGCAGAAGAAAATAAGAACCTTTGTAAAATCCAGACACCTAGCATAGCAGAGCAGCAAAAGAAACAAAATAGCCCAGAATCTGCTTCCTGGTGAGAGGGAGTTCTCCTCCACAGGGGCAAAGGGGAAAGAGAGAGTCCCTTCACACTATCAGGGCAGACACTGGAAATTCTACCTACTGGAATTTTTTGGCCTTGTATGATTGCAACCTAAAATAGGTAAGAGGCCTGAAATCTTCAGAGTAGTCTGACTTTGAGAAAGAAATTCACCTCCTCTTCCAGTGAACACAGGTGCTAAAAGCAGGAGGCATCTTCAGAACTGTGATCTAAACTTGATCAGTTTGGGAGCCACTAGGAAGATTCATAAATCACACCCCTGGATATGTTTGGGTGGGTCATGGAAGTGTGACTTGAGGTCTATATCTGGCTCCTCATCTCCCCTCTCTGGGGCTGCCCCCCTGCTCTGCTCACCAACAAACACGATCTAAGCAGGTTTGTTACGCCCTGCTGCCATGATGTGTCTGCCTCAGAGCCAGCCAACCAGGGACTGAGTTCCCTGAAACTGTAAACCAAGTTAAACCTATTGTCCTTCAAGTGGTGGGTGTCAAGTGTGGTGTCCTATCAATGACCAAACTGGATAATACAGAAAATTGGTATCAGAGAAGTGGGGGGATGGCTGTGACTGTATTTGACCCTGTAGATTAGAAGACTTTCCAACTGGCTTATAGGAGCTATTTGGAAATATTTGGAGAAGCTGGCTGGAAAAGCCCTCAAATGAGTAAGCAGAGCTAGATGGGTGAATCTGGTCATAGCAGAGAGAGCCAGAAGAATGGTAGGAATTCAGATGGTAAAGGCTAGGCTCCTGAGGTTTCAGGTAAGATGTCTCTACTGGGAAGTGGACTAGAGGCCATGAAAGTTACACTCTGCACAAAATCATCTACATGTCTCCCATGTCCTGAGGTTTTGTGGGAGGTTGAGTTTCAGTGTGATAGATTCATTAATCTGGTGTAGGAGATTGCAAGGCAACCCAAAATTCATGGTATGACATGGATACTGCTGGCTGCTTTTAGCCAGCTTTGCGGTGATATTAGAGAGCAAAAAAGGAAAAAAGCAGATATGTTTGTGAAACTTACATTTTGGCGGAAAGGACCCACATGGCAATGTAAAGTTGGGGCTAAAGGAGATGTGGTGACTGAAGAAAATACCACCATTAAAATGATCCACCCCTATCACCACCACAGGCTTTGTACCTGGAAAGATCGTTTGAGGACATCACAGGAATGAGTATGACACCATCCGTCACAGAACCAAGGCTGCAAGAGTAAACGTTTCATTAAAAAAAAGAGCCCCTGAGACTAGAGAAAAGCTGCCTAGAGAATTTATTGCCTGGATTTATTTCACTGCACTCAGCCATTGAAGCACTCAGAGGCTGCTACACCCTTGGTGGCAGCAGACCTTGGCATCCTATGTGATGTCAATTTACTGGCATGCAGAGTGAAAGATTTATGGGGTCAAGGAGGCTTCCACCTAGGTCTGAAAGGAAGGCACAAGAGACAGGCAAGGAATTCCTAAGAGAGCACTGTGTGAAACTGGGAATGAGGAAAGGTACATGGAGACCTCTGGAAGTTAGAGATGACAGGAACATGGAATATCTCCTAAGGAAAGCTCTAAACACTAAGCAGACTCAGCACAAAGGAGAGGTCATGTAAGATGCCATCAGCAAACTTTAGGGAACTCATATCTCATGATCATTTCTGTCTGCTGGATGCCAAACATGGAGCTTCTGGAATTAACATTTGCTCTACTTGACTTTGGTTTTTCTTTGATCTGATTCATTTCTATTCCTCTACTCCTTCCTTTTGAAATGGGAATGTTTACCCTGTGTCAGTGTACCTAGAGATTAAGGAACTTATTTTTTTTTTATTGTCACAAGGGTTCATAACTAAGAGTGCTTTGAGTCTCAAAGAGGACATTGCCTTGAATATTTGGAAGTGCTAGGACTGTTGAGACTTTAGGAAAGGGTTTATCATGCTTTGTTTGTATGCAGGATATTTACATCATGTTAGGTAGAATAATGACCTCACACTTATTTTCAGAGTAAGCACAGTTTAAAGAAAAGTGTTTGGTGTCAAATTGACAAGGAAAGGGTTAAAGTGGATTATCAGAGTAATAATCACACTTCTGGTTGTGTTTATGCGAGTCATGCAGACATGACTGGCTTCTGTATCTTCCCCTCACGCTTTCATCTCTGATGCTATTTTCTTGCTCTGCTACACAGTCGCCATGACCTGGGAAGCTGTGATCCACCATTATCTTTCTGCTTTGGAGGCAGCTGACTGTGGACTGAATCCCTTAAAACCATGAGCCAAAGTAAACTTGTTCTTTTTTAAGTGTTATGTGTTAAATATTGTCTCAGTCACAGGGAGCCTAATACAAGAAGGGAATTAGTATCTGAACTTGGACACTTTCAGGCTCAAAACCACTGCATATTCCCATCACTGGGACCCCACAGACATTCCACTGCACTGGCTCAGTGAGAAGCTGCCTCAAAAACCATACATAGCTCAGTGTAGTGGCTACTCTTACACAAAATGATTGAGAGGAACGTGTGTGAGAAAGAAAACATAGAGGGTGCCACCCTTAAGAACCAGCTATTCCTCTGACAAAGAATCAATATCCAGAATATGGAAAGGGTTCAGTAAACTTATAACAACAAAAAATGAGTGATCTCAATTAAAAATGGGGAAATCATCTAAATAGACACCTCTCAAAAGAAGAAATTGACCTCGAGTAGGTTAAGTTTCTCAGTGACATGAGAAATGAGATATTTACTGTGAAGTATAATTCTCATAGGTGTATTTTTAATTTCTTACCTAATTGTTTATATGATTTTTAAATATCTATATAAGTGACCACATCAGAACAATGTAACAGAAAAATCTAGGTTATACAAGAATCCTGCAGTTGGATTTTGCATCTGGTAACAGCTGGAGGTTTCAAAACATTATGTAGCAAGGAGAAGGTGCTTTTTAATTTTATCACTTAGTATGGCTTTTCTTTTCCAAATTGGCTAATGGATCAAAATGAAACCAGTCAATGTGAATTCATTTATTGAACTTGTTACATGTCTTACTAGAAATATTATGTAATAAACATCAATGTAGGAGATAATAAAAAAATTAAAATAGTCTATAAATACATAAAAACTTCTCAATATCTTTAGCTATCATGGAAATGCAAATCAAAAGTACAATGAGAGCTGGGCATGGCAGCACACATCTGCAATCCCAGCACTTGGGAGGGTGAGGCAGGAGGATCACTGTGAGTTTGAGACCAGCCCAGGCTACATAAGTGAGGTCAAGGCCACCTCAACTACATAGTGAGACCCTGCCTCAAAACAACAACCACCACCACCACCACAACAACAAAATGTCTAAGGAGATAACATCTTACACTGAGTTAGAATAGCTATTAGAAAAAACAAATTCTGGCTAGGATTGGAGAAAAAGGAATCTTTTTGGTATGAATATAAATTACTACAATTACTATATTTAAAAAGCATGTAAGTTTCTCAAAAACTAATAGTAGAACTATCATATGACCCAACCAACTGCACACCTGGGTGTGTTTCTTAAGGAAATGAAGTTAGCATACAAGATGCACTTGAATGCCCAAGTTTATGGTGGTACTAGTCACAATAGGTAAGACATGGAATCATGTGTAAGTGCCCATCAACAGACAAATGGATAAAGACAATACAGTGGACATATAAACAATGGAGTATTTTTCCCTTAAGTATGAAATCCTGTCATTTGCAGCAAAACTGATGGAACTGGAAGATATCATGTTAAGAGAAATAAGCCAGACACAGAAATAAAAATGTCACAGATTTTCTTTCGTATATGGAAACTAAGAGAAAAGTTATCTTGAAAAATGGATGACCAGAAAGATTAATAGGGACATGGAGTTGTGCCAGGGTGAGGTACTAAGGAAGAAGGGTAGATGGATATGATCTGTGCATGGATGGAACTATCACAGTGAATCCCATTAATTTGTACAATTAATAGCAATAACAATAAAAAGAAAAGTAATCTGATGAATATCTTCAAGTTTTTTTACACCATAAAGTTTAATACCATGTATGATGTCTTTCTCATCATTTGGAAGTTGTGACAAAGACTAAACCACATATTTGATACTGTCCTCCTGATATCTTCAAAGTACTCAGATAAATCTGTTCCCTCTTTTGGTACACACACCTAAGTTTAAAGCTCACTCCCAAGAAAATATCACATCAGTGTAAATGAGTATGTATTTGACAAAACACTGATTCTTCTCCCTTAATTATCTGTGAGTTAAAAAACATTTTCCATTTTTAATATAGTGGGAAATATACAGGCATTAATCTGGGCACATGTAGTTTATAAATAAGTGCAGCATAGAAACAGTAATCATTGAATAAGTAATTAAAATATAATGAATTCAAAGCAGGCATAAAATGCTGTCAAGAGTAAAGCTGGATAATATTTAAAATGCTAAGGTCAGATTTTAATAAGTAATACACTATCATAACTGGGTAAAGAAGCCAGCATGAACTCATCTCAATGTCGATTAGTACAAAATCAAGCCAGTGTTTGAGTTAGAATGGTGGAGTATGGAAAAGGGTGAGTGTGAACTCATTTTAGATACAAACAGAATTGGTCATCTGTTGGAAAACTTTAAAATGAAAATTATTATACAACAATTCTAATAATAGTATTTAAAGTGATGTAAAGAACAAGCAGTAATTAAGACCAGCGTAAGCCATGAAAATTCATGATACCAATTTTAAATTACCTTATCCTTTCCTGATTTTTCTGTTTAGTTTTATTTCATTTTATCTCACCATTTTTCAGTTTGAAATAACTTCAGTCTTGCCAAAATAGCACAAAGAATTCCCACATACCCCTGGCCCATCTCCCCCAAAAGTTAACATCTTTTATAATCTCAGTACCGTTATCAAAGCAAATTAACAGCAATTCAAGACTATTAACTACTCTCAAACCATACCCAAATTTCACAAACTGTCCCACTAATATACTTTGTCTGGTCTAGAATCCAATCCAAACTCCTGCATTGCAATTAGTGTTCTTATTTCCTGTTTTTCTAGAGTTGAATGAGGCTCTAGAAAGGTGGATACGATTACAAATCTTCATCTGGGTGCACACTGAAAGGAGAACACAACTCACAGTCCAGGAAGCGGTATCTTCTGCTAATGTTGAGAGAATGAGGTAGATAAATGACCTTTCTGCTGGGGTTTGTGTCAATCTTGAGGGAAGTTTCCAATTGCATAATGAGCAGCTGAACAGTTCTGACACCTTTGTATTCTCTGACTTCTTTAAAAACTGCCATTTTGTTTAAAGATGTTTTATTTAAAGATTATAACAATCTTTATATACATGCTAAGTGTAATTAATCCTCCAAACTCAATAACAGTACAATTTTCTCCCCAGGTTGGGTTCTCTAATATTCATAATAATGACACCCATTGTCAAAGAAAATCAAAATGAAGATTTGATTATTTAATGGTATTAACATTCAAATTCATTTCTTTCCAAGGTCTAACTATTATTTGGACTTGGCTTGCACTGCATTAATAAGGTATAAATAGCCTGTTTTCCATGACCCCTTTCAAAGAAGATCATAAATTATAAAAGCAGACTAAGGAATTCATAATCATAGCTCTTGGTCGCCATCTAAAGGTTTCTTGTTTTATTTTACATGAGACCTACTGTGCATTCCTTTTATAATAAAGTTGTTACTTGTATTATCAACAGTTTCTACATAAATATAAAGGAGTTTATTTTTGTTTTTCACTTTTATGATTTTGAAAAAGCAGTTTATATGTAACTGTATATACTTTTCAATTTGGTGCTTAAAACCAGTTTAAGTTAGATCCTCTTAAGTGGCCTGAGACTTTTCCATTCACTGGAGAACTATTTAGTATCATTATTACATACTATCCCACTTCCAAGTCCACTTTGCAAATGTAAAAATGTTTGTCATGATCTCTAACTGCAAGAAGGACAAACCCAATTTCTGATTTAAGAAACTGGCTTTTTTATTATAATCTGTACTGAAATTAGCACTAATTACATGTCACTGAGTAAATTTAGAAAAAGTCTAAGAGAAATACTTTCAACTTCTAACTTTGTAAGGTAAGTTCAGTTTCACTCATGAAATTTCACTTCATTTGCAGCTTCTTTATTGCTCTGTGACAGTGCATGTTCAATCCCTCAAATTCCATACAGAAGGTTAATAACAGGTGTAGTCTCTTGATTATGCTTGAATAGATGCGGTGCCAGATTTAATCACTCCAGCCCCCTCTCCCATTTCCATTCCCTTTATTCTACTGCTAGAAAACACTGGCTCAAGTCGGGTGTCTCCAGCGTCCTACTTGGACTCAGGCAAAGCCATTTTTGTACAATTAAATTATTGCCAGCTATAATATTACAGTAAAGGAATCATGAACTCTACGTACTTCTCATTTAAAAATCCATATGGATAGAGCATCTATGAATCACAAAAACCTTTGCTAAGCATGTAGATCTGTTGTATTAGCACATGTGATTGCCATTATAGATTCCATACAATTAACCCTTGCTTTCTTTGAAGAACACAAGCAGTCAGTCAATAAAGTACCCACTAGGTGCCGAGCAGTCTCGAACATCACTGTTCAATAAGGCAGACTAGTTTTTGCACTCACAGAGAGTGCAAAAGAAACAAAATAAGTGAATAAGCAAAACAGATGATATCACTCAAAGGAACTGAGCACTGTACTGAGATAGAAAGTAACAATGAGAAGGGACAGACCTACACTGAGTAGGGAAGTCAAGAAAGACCTCTCTGAGGAGGCAATATTTAAGCCGACAACTGAGGAATAAGGAACCAGATTTGCCAAAAATATAGAGAAAGATACAGGCAACTGTGTACTCAATGTCCAAACTGCTGAGAGAGCCAAGAACTACAGCAGAGTGAACAAATGGGAGTGTTTGTGAGGGGTCAGAAAAGTAAGAAGGAATCAAATCAGGCAAAGCCTTGAAAGCCGTGGTAAGGACTTGGGATTTGGTCTGACAGAGTATGGAAAGCCACGGTTGCAGGTTAAAGCAGGAAGAAACCATCTGATCGCTGCGCAGAGAAAGAGTTAGGGGCAGCCAAGAGAACAGGGAGATGAAATACAGATGAGAAAGATGGCGGTGGTGGCGGTGACAGGGACAGTGGCGGTGGTAGCAAAGAGAAGTACATATATTTGAGGTGAATTTTAGAGCTGGGCTCAGTAGGACATGGTGGAAGATCATATGATCCCTTAATTCCGTCTCAGTGTGTTAGCATTTGCTGATATTACCAGACCTTCAAAATATATATTGTTTTCTATATTAGATTTAGATTTACATTTTAGATTTTATATAACACCTTAACTTTTTATTCAGTAAAAGTTTTTTAAAGAAAATATCTTCATAGAGTGACCAATTTGCATATCAAGAAACATTTATTCAGTGCCTTCTGCAAATGAGATAGCCTACTAAAATAATTTTATAAGTAATAGTTTATCTAGTACAAACATCCAAGATTATTTTATTTTAGCCATGTGCAAGGTTTTTTCCCAATGTTTTATCTTTCTCCAATCTGTTAGACAGGAATATATTTAAAGTTAAGCTTTTGAAAACATCAAAACACTTATCCCTATATCACAGTGGTACCCCTAAAAATAGTGAGATATAAAAATGGATTTCCCCTCCTCTGAAAAACTGGGAAAATACTGTTTTGAAATAATTAGCTGCACTTTGTTTTGTTGCCTCAGTTGTTCTTAGTCCTCATCATGCCTGATTGTAGCCAACAACTTTGAATTTGCTTTAACATGTTGGCTTGGCTTTGCTGGAAGCTGGAACCTTCCTATTGCATTTTCTTGGAGGCTGATACTACTTAGGCTATAAGTAAAGGGTGTATATTTTTGTTTTCTGTTTTGATTGTACAGAGGGCCCTTTTTCACATGCTGACTCCTCAAGTATATTTTAGGTCTTTTGAAGTTGCTTGATCAGCAACATTCATGTCAGGGCAATGTCCCTATAATAACATTTTGTTTCCCACATTTCCATAATACTTAAAAATGGAATTCACATTATCATATACATTATAATTTAAAAATTCTACAAAGATTTCTTCCTTATCATGCAACTTCAGCTACATCATTGTAGTGGGTAGTTTTTAATTTGGTGGCTAAAACATAGTTTTCAATTGTAACATAAAAAGCATGTAAAATTTGACTATGAAGCTAGCTTAAAGAATAGTTCCAAATGCACTTACTGGGAATATGATGTAATTTTTTTCTTTCTTGTCCACGAGATATGGCATGGAGTTTCAAATAAATCAAATGTCCACTAATCCCTAACCAGCAGCACAATGTCCAATGTCTTTGGACAAGTAACATGTGCATACTCCAAATCCAAAAGCAACATGTTAAAGTGCCTCTTCAAACCAGCTACATTCTTCAAAGTTATCTCTGTATAATTGCCTTGTTACATGAAAGAAAATATGTAACAGAAATATGTAAAAGATTAAAGCACTAGCAGAAACAAAGAACATTCTTAACATGCGTTGACATTATTTTGAAGGCCTATTGAAACAGCACATTCCAGATACCCATGGCTGACCTGCCAAATGAAAATCCCTAAGGGGCCCAGAAGTTGGCACTTGAAACAAATACTCCTCATCTGATTGACACTGATGTTTTTTAGACCAACTCTTAGGTAGCACTGTGGTCGACCTTGGCTAAGAGCTACCAGTAATTTTTACTTCACCTCATGGTAAATTGTAGTTTTCAAAAGTGACTGCACCAACATATGACATAGCATCCTATATGCTCTTCCTGTGAGAGGACAATGGCATTTCTCCACCAAATGATGGAATGTATGTTACCTCTGCTTGAATATGGGTAGATTTTGGACTGCAGTGAAAGTGATGCAATGTGACTGCTGAGAACAGTGACGCTATACAGATTCTGCCCGGTTCCCTTATGATGCTTGCCTTCGGGAATCCAGCCACCGTACTGTAAGAAAGGCAAGCAGCCCTGCGGAAAGGCCAGGTGTATAGGTCATCCTATGGCTCCAGGTGAAATCCCTAACCACAGCCAGTCGCCAACCACGAGGCACACCAATGAGTGGGCCTTTGGATGACGATTCTCCTCTCTACTATGTCACCCTAGTACAGTAAAAATGAGCTCTGTCACCTAGCTCTGGTCAAATTTCTGACTTATCAATAAAATTAAAACACCACTTTTTAAAGCTAAAGTTTTTTGCAGTTTATTAATGCAGCAATCAATAAACCAGACCAAATTCCAAATATTTCTGCATCTTCTCCAGATGAAAGATAAGGTCACAGATAAACCTTCATTCCTTCTGGTTTGCATTTAAGGATTTCTAATTCTACCTAGCCAGATCCACCGCTGACCCAGTGGAAGACCAACTTCCTGGGTTCTGCATTGGTAAGTGCCTAGATCTACCATTCTTAACTAGAAGTGATTTTGCTCCCCATGAAATGTTTGTGGAAGTCTGGGGACATATAAAGAGGTATGAAGTTGGCACCTAGAAGCCAGAGATGCCACTTAGCATCCTGCAAAGTATAGCAGAACTGCTACCCCAGGAACAAAGAATTAGAAAGCCTAGAGAGTTGCAAGTCTGAGAAACTCACCTATACCTGGTTCACTGTTGTGTGCTACTTTGCTCTCACCTATGATTTTCTTCACCATCTCATAAGTCTGCTACTCGGAAACCAGGAATTAAAGAAACGTTATATATTCAAGAAAGAGGAGAAGATTAGGGTATTAGGATCATCCATGATGATTTTTAACAATGGTCTGAATGCTCATGATCCTCTAAAGCA
Source organism: Dinomys branickii (assembly GCA_004027595.1). Classification (NCBI taxonomy): domain Eukaryota; kingdom Metazoa; phylum Chordata; class Mammalia; order Rodentia; family Dinomyidae; genus Dinomys; species Dinomys branickii. The sequence goes on along the minus strand of PVLD010004172.1, from coordinate 118,641 downwards.
TGATTTAATCTAGGTCATAATTCACGAGTTAAAAGCTACCCCTCCATATGATGACATGGAGAAGTGGGGCCTTAGGGAGGTGATATGTTCGTGAAGGCTCCCGTTAGCGGGACTCCTGCCATGTGAAAAGGGTTTAGAGAAGGCTTTTTTGTCCTTCTGCCATGTGCAGTCTCAGACGGAAACTCCCATCACTGAGGAAAGAGCTCTCAGCAGACACAGAATGTGCTGGTGACTTAATCTTGGACTTCTCGGCCTCCGGAATTGTGAACAATAAATTTCTGATGTTTCTAAATTACTTAAAGTACTTTTGCTACAGCAGCAGGAACGGACTAATACAATATGTGAGCCTGCCGTCTTCCGTGAATTAGGATAACATTTCTCCCAATACCAATGCTCAATTCCCAACCCGAGGGATTCTGTTTTTCTAAAAGCGCGGGGTGTAAGCTTTTTTTTAAAAACTCCTATACAATTCTACTGCACAGCTAAGCAAGAGAGTTAGAGGCACAGGTCCCTGCACCTGGAGACTGTGACTCCTCATTTAGGAACACTGGAGAAACCTAGCGGGTAAAACTTGAAACTCCTTCTCAGTGATTTTGATCCATTGTCCATTTCCCCCTTGACAGCCTATGGCCTACGTGTCCCATTGCACGCAGCCTGCCATATTCCATCATGAAAAGGTCCTGAGCCAGACATGCTCTGTTCTTCTGTACAAATTTGGGGTGCAAGTAAACTCACACGAATTGATACTTGTTTCCTCAGGAGGCAGCATCGTTTAGTAAATGCTGAATGGCCAATTCCAGGACAGTGGATCCAGGCTGCTGTGGACATCTCAGTGATAAAATCAGCTCTCCTTTCTAGATTGTCCATTATTTACTTAAGAAGAATATGAAAACATCAGTCAGTATTCTAAGAATTTTACTACTACACTGTCTAGCTAACTCAAATTTATATGATTTTTATCATACTAGGTAACAGTTCAAGATGATGACAAAAGTTGCTGGTAAGATATTATTCTGCTGAGGTCAGTTCACTTCCTTCTAATCAGTATATAGATTCCCCCTCACAATGTAAATGCATTGTCATCTGCCTCGGAGGCTAAATAGATGGAAGTCTGCTCATTAAAGAGAAAAAAAAACTATGCATGAGAAAGAGAAAATGTGAAATAGCTTATTATTATAATAATTACTTCAGCAAAAAATGTGTTATTTCATCCTAAGAATGAGCTTTTCCGAACATGTCATTATTGCATTACCCTTGTGGTAAAAAGAAAAAATCAAAACTACGATTTTCTTTTCAAATGTATTCATCAAAGGAAAACACCAATTTAATAAATTTCCTAGTGATTATCAAGCTGTAATTTTTTTGTTTTTAACTTTTCTCCATTAAATCCCATACTAGAAAGGCTCTTGCATGGCATATTAGCTGAATAGCTAGAATAATTTTGAGCACAAAATTGCTAGTATACATGCTTATATCTTTTAAAAGTCAGTCATGATTAAGGGTTTTGTTTTTTTTAAGTCAGGTTGCCTAGATTTAAATACTAACTCCACCATTTACAAGATGGTCTTGGACAGTTATTTTAGCTCCTGTGACTCAGTTTCCTCTTTTATTTATTTATTTTATTGCTTTTTTCTTGTTTTCTTTTCCCTTTTTTTTTTTTTTTTTTGAGACAGGGTCATGCTATGCAGTTCAGGCTGGCCTCGAGCTCACTTTGTAGCCCAGGCTGCCCTTGAACTCACCACAATCCTCCTGCCTCAGCCTCCCAAATGCTGGGATTACAGGCACATGCCACCACAGCCAATTTCTTCTTATGCCACCGCACCACTCAATTTCTTCTTATGAAAAATGGCAACAATAATAGTACTGACTTCAGAATTGCCTCCAAGGATAGAAAAATCAAATGAATAGAATCTTAGGATAGTCCTCACACATATGATATATTTAATGAATGAGTATATTTTCGCTTCCAGTTCTGTAATAGTTCATGTTCGTTAAACTGTAGGCCTATATTTTAAGTGTCTTCTGGACATCTCCCTCTGAAATTTTTCAGACCATTTCTAAACCCATGCTCTTCCCATACTCCTTCACTGGTCTCTAACACAGCTCTCACAAAACAGAGCAAGGTATTTAGAGGGATTTTTCAAGCTCTAACATCCCTGTAGAAGAAGGTCATACAGCAGTTATATTTTGGATTGTTATTTTTTTTATTCTCTAGAGATAGTATTTGCTGTTAAACAGAATGTCCAAAGTATTTTAAATGATCGTTTAAATTACTCAAATCCTTATTAGCTAGCTTTAATCCTTTCTAATATTCAGAAGATTATTTTTAATGGTTTCTTAAAGGTACTAGGCCTCACTTGTTACTGAACATGTAAGTAACAAAATTTATCCTCACGTCTTCCCTTGAGGGTCTCAGACCGCCCTCAGTGTCCGTGGTATAAATCTATATTATTATTTAGTTTAAAGACCTAAAACCAGCTGGACAAGGACTGCAGTCCTTTTACACTTTTAGTTTAAATTCTTCACGCGTGTGCTTGCAGTACAGTGATCACATCGGTGGTGGAGAGCTGGGGCATGTGTGCATATCTTAATTCTCTGTACTTACCCTTTCATTCCACTCCTCTCCTCCTCTCTCCATATCTTGACTTCGCACTTTCACAAGTCCTCCCCTTCATCTTGCTAAAAAGAAGTGGTTTCTAAACCCCTAAAATTAAAAAAAATAACCCTGAAATGGCTCTTTTTCTTAAGTGTATGTTTGCTGTACATGCAGTTTATATGCATCCTGTGAATGAGTAGATGAGCATAATATAACTCCTTTGTTTAATCCTCTTCCCTCCCCTCCTCCTCTTCTTAATCACCTTAATTATATGTCATGTTATGACATATAATGTTTATACACATTGAGTTTATTAGGCTATGGACATCAGGAAAATATTGCTAGTGTAGGCCCATATTTATCAGTTAAAAATATTACCCTAAAAGGATTCAGTAGTATTTACTCTGAGAAATGCTGGTTTTTCTCTCATGAGGATTACTGATTTAATAAATAACACCTTCTGAAAACCAGGAAACGGTCCTATAGAATGCGGTAGACATAATACATTTTCAGAAATTTAAACTCAGTTGGACATCAAGAAACAGAAAGTCTTCAAAAGATAGAAAACTTTCAGTTTTATAAAAGTAAATTCAACTTAATGGAAGAGAAGCTCCGGATCTAGGTCCACTATCTCTGGGTGTGGGGTGAGCTTTACCGGGGTATGTCTTCAAAGGAAATCAAAGCATGGGAGAACAATGACATAGGGATTGCCGCTCCCCACCCCCTCCCTGCACGCAGTCTCAGGCTGTAGTATTGTTTCCCAGCAATGACCACCTAACAGAGAAAGATGTCCAGGAAGAATACAACAAAAGTTATAAATCTGTTAGGAACACAGTAGCACAAGGGCAAAACAACTAGAATCTACCAGGGACATTCAGTAGATCTTCCAAATATTAATAAAAACATACTACTTTTTAATGACTTAGAAATGAAGGATACTGTAAGATCTGCCTAGAGGAATTTGGAAAGACTGTGTAGAAGTGGCTTTAGAAGGAATTCTTGACCAGTATGACAAGTAAAGAAAGGGACCAACATGCTGGCTGAGAAGAAAGGCTCCGAAAAGGCAAGTGAAAGTGCCAACAGAAAGCCACGATTCTGTTCTGCAGAGCACTGGGGAGATGGAGTTGGGAGAAGGGAGGGGAATTACATAGAAAAGGGCACCATGAATGTGATTTAGGGCCAGAATGTCCAAGGTCTCACTGTGGGTGCTAACTGACCCTTTTATAGCCTGGGAGAGGAGCTGGGAATGGCACAATCTGAGCCACGGAAGAAGATAGCAATTTAGACTCGTGTTTCAGAGAGAAAACTCAGCCAGCACTGTGGAGAATGGACGGCTGCGAGTTCCAAAGAAGACAGGACAGAAGAAGGAAAAATATTGCAGACGCCTCGGTAAACGGGATTGATATAATCTCCAAGGTAGTGATAGTGTGAGATGCCCAAGAAGAATGAACAATCTGAAGAAACCAAGGAAAACATCATGACGTATTTCTGATAATCCTGCAGTGTTCCGAAGAGAGGAGAAAAGCCCATCTCAGTCTCAGGTTGGCTCTGCTCACCCACTGGGAAGGGCCGGCTATGGCCCTCCAGGATCAAGTCCCCGTGCACGACCCGCTCGCTCCTGCTGACGTCCACGGTCACATCCTCAGAAGACACTGATCTCTAACAAAACATCCCAGTAAACTGCGAATTACCCAACCTTAGCAAATGTGGAATTTATCCATCTGGACATGTTCTTAATGCTTGCTCACCATGAAAAAGCGTTAAGGCTTCCTTGAACATTTAATGCATAGTATTTTGATAACTAATGCAGCTGAGTTTTCCCCAGGTCCTTAAGCCCTGGTGTTCCCCATCCCTCCTACATATCTCTTTCCTACAGAAGAAATGGCTTCTAATGCATCGCTGTGAGTACCGCCATTTCAGTAAGAGTTTATAAGCATGAGGTTTAAAAACAAATCACAAAATGTGTTGGTTTGTTTCTTATTTTGAAATTTAGTAAAGTCATGTTTATAAAGATCATTACTAATGCTAACGATGATAAAGTCTCAGAGTTCTGTACTAACGCCTTTAATCCATCATAAGTGTATTTTGGTATACAGTAAGTTTCTAAAGTCTTTTCCAAATTGCTAGCAATTTTTCCAACGCCATTAATTTAATTATTTGTCCCCTCTCCATTGATTTCTAAAGCATGTTTTCTATGATATTAAATTATTTCTGATATTAGCGTTTATCTCTGAGCCACCCTATTTACCAATTTATCAGCAGACCCAGACTATAACATCTTTGAGAAAAGGGGTTAAGTCTCACTGATGCTTGTATTTTCCATTAGCCTATCATTTTATACACAGTAAGTGCTCAATAAATGTACATGTTTATTACACAAATGCTTAAATTGACTATCCTGTGCCTAATTTACAAAGAATTAGGGCTGGGGATATAGCTCAGTGGAATAAGCGCCTGCCTAGCAAAGAATTTCCTCGCTATGTTAAAAGGTCACATTCTTCAAGGTGAAAGATGAAGTAATTTTGAAATTAGAGAAAGGAATTGAAAATGGCAGTATTCCAAGTATAAAAACTCCATGTGAATTTGATTAGAATAATGTAAATTCTGCAGTGACTTCACTCTCCAGAGGCCATGTGATCATGAGAAAATGCTGAGAGGGAGAATTTAATCATGGGTTCCCTGTGAGTTACTGAGGTTCAGAAAGGCCTTTAGAGCTGTGTAATGATGTGCAAATCAGTCCACATACCACAGTGGCTCAACAGATGAACTCTGTCAGTGATGAAATGTTGTCTTTAGAACGCCTCCTAATACCTTGATTTGGGAGACTCAGCTGTGGTTTGTTAAAACTACTATACATTTAAAGAAAGTCACAATATATAAGATTTATTATGTATTCATTTGCACTTCTAGGCACACAGAACTTTAAAAGTGCCAGATTTTAATGAAAATGTAATATTATGTATATATCTCTGTGCCATGTACATAGAAGTGAAATTGTCATACGGTTGTATATCAAGCTGTACAAGGGTGACTGCAGGCTGAAAAGACTGCAGAACAATTTCATTTGATTAAAAAGATGTAAAACTAGATTGTCATAAAGAATGTTAGGGGTACAATCTTCTATATAAAGACATGCTCACTATGTTTATTAATGTGAGTAAAGAATTATACGGTTACCAGAAAAGGAAAGTTATGTATTCTGCAAGACCAAAGATATTTGATGTTATTTTTATGACAATATGCAAGTCTGGAAATAAGTATTAATGCAATTTCAGTGTCATATATATTGAGAAATCAAAATAATCCTAGTTCCATTATAAAAAACCCTTGAGATAACGTATGATAAATTCTAACCTTTTTGTTCATGCACTTTCTTGATTTTCATAATAATCTTACTGTGTAGTTTTGTGTGTGTTATATGTATGAGTTTGTGTGTGGGCTTATATGGATATTTTTAAGAGCAGCTTTTTCATGCTAAACTTGAGAGGTAAAATCCCTGCTTCCATGTATGCATAGCTTCCTCTGTGAGCAACATTCCACACCATTAGGGTGCATTTGTTACAGTGATGAACCTGCTTTCTGCATCATCAACCAAAGTTGATATTTTATAGTAGGATCCACTCCCACAATTCTATATTCTATGGGTTTGGATGATATCTAATGGCGTAAATACACCATTGTGTTACTGTACAGAATAGTTTTCTTGCACTAAAATTCTCCTGTGTTCTGTTTATCTCTGGAGCCTTTCTAGACCCTGACAGCCATTGATATTTTTATTGTCTCCATAGCTTTCTTTTCCTGAATATCAATAGGTGGAATAATATTCTATATAACCTTTTCAGGTTGGCTTCATTCACTTAGTAATAAGCATTTAAGATTCCTCCATGTATGTTCATGGCTTAATAATTCATTTCTTCAGTGGTGAGTAATATTCCACTGCCTAGATTATAGTGTATTTATCTGCTATTGAAGGACATTGTGATTGCTTTCAAGTTTTGGCAAATATAATTCTAACTGGCATAAATACTCATTGGCAAATTTTTGTGTTGACATAGTTTTTACTGCCTTTTGGGTTAATACTCAAGCATGTGATTACTGCTTCACTTATTTTTGTTTAAAAAAACCTGCCAGACTGTCTTCCAAATTGGTATACTACTTTGTCTCCCTACCAGCAGTAAATAAGACTTTTGTTGGTCCATATCTGGATTTAGGCTATTCTAATAGAAATGGAATGGTGTCTCATTTTAACTCATCACTTGAGGGTATATTTTAATAATGTCATTGCATAAATGAATAGAGAGAGGCCCAGGAAAATTCAATAATTTACCATTGATTCTATATACTAAGTAGCAGATTTCAGCTTCAGTTTCTTTCATAATCCCAAGCCTTTGTGCTTTTGATTCTGTGGTTGAGTTGTAGTTAGACAGGAATGGAATCCAGTTTGCATATGCAGGACAGGATGCTAATTTCCAGTCATACCTACTACACCTTTTAGTTTAGGTTTATCCCGATCACCCTGAGACAAGGAAATACCCAGCAGTGCGGAAATGAGGGAGGGGAAAGTGCCAGTGGAGACTATGCTTGAATTCAGTTACCACTGGCACAACCAGACAGGGGAATTTGGAGAAAATGGGCTCAATATTACCCAAAATGTGATGTGTGACAGTTGTGCTGTCTGAGACTGGCCCAGAATGATGAACGTATCATGGTTAAAAGTACTTAGAAGCTTTTATAGCAACTTATCATTTTGTGACTTTCATTTCTTGAATAATTTATTTTGCTTCACTTTTAAAAGTACCAATCTACATTGGATTGAAAATATAAAACAAGTCCCAAAATAGTATGGAACACAAGGTCCAAAGTGATTCCATACAAGGTACAAAGGAACTGAAATATTTATGCCTCACTTCCCAGCTGGTCAGCCTTCAGCTAAGACCGCACCCAGGAATGTTCATTCCTCAGCACTGCAAGCTGTGTGCTAATGACTTGGCAAGCAGGTCACAAGGGAGATCACTGGTAGTGTCTATGCAGACTTGGGTTAACAAAGAATTTCACCAAGCTAAGGAATTAATTCAAACAACACCCATTTCTAGAAGTCATTATGAAGATGAATTAAAAGCTAAAGAAGCAATAGTTTGCTGAAAGCTGAAGTTTGGCTATAAACAGATGCCATGTTTCATTTAAAGGTACTCATGCACACAGGGCCTGCCTGGCAAGTGTGAAGTCCTGAGTTTGACTCCCAGTGCCCCCAAAAAAGATACCTATATTTTCCACTGAAGAAGCCAATGATAAGAGTTCCTCCTCCCTCTTCTCTACATCAATAAGCTTGGATACTGATATGTGACTAAAGTCTTGAAAATGAGATATTCTTAATCAGGATGCTGAATCTTAAGTGGTTCAAAGAGGAAGGGGTAATTAGAACTCCCTCTCATACTTTAGACATTCACTGCTAGCGTTTTTTCCTCCTTTGCTTTTGGCCTCGTTCAATAAGCCTCCTGCTGATTCTGTGGACTTCCAATTTCCTTCCAATAATTTCCTTTTTAAAAACGTATAGTAACCACAACATGACTCTTTTACTTAGATCTAAAATTCATCCCTGATATGTGATGGTCAAAAGAATGAGACCTCTGATTCATACCTGCTCAGGAATTTTCTTAAAGAAGTGAGATTGGTTTCTTTGGCGATTTGGGTCTCGGTTTCCACACTTATGAAATGGGACCAGCTCAACAGCATGATACATAGAAATTAGTCTGTTACAGGTTCTTTAAATAAAGGGCTCTTTTTCTGGAGAATCCACTACATGCTGGCCTACTTGAGTTTCTGGAAATTTCACCTGGAAAGAGTTTAATTTAACTTTAACTTAGCATTCCCCAATTTTAATCATGGAAGTCTTTTTTCAGAAATCATTAGCATTTCATGAACTCAATCATCCATAGAATGTCTTGGCAAGAGACACTGGTTTTAGTCATTTAGTTTTTTTTATAATTTCTGTCTGACCACAAACTTTGTCAATAAGCACCTATGAAGAATTAGAAGAGTCTGTATTAAACCATTTAGTTGGAAGTTCTTAAACTTCCATGTATATAAGAACTCCATGAGAAGTCTATTATAATGTAGGTGGCCAGGCACGCTATGAGATCTCCTAATTGAGAAACTCCTGGAATTGAGACAAAGAATTAGAGCTTAGATTTACTCTGCAGGTAAGTATGTTGTGGGCAGGCTTCCGTCCACAAAATGATGAGAAACATTATTTTATAGAGCACTTCAGTGAAAAGGAAGTGTCCGCAATTTTTGTTCATTATCACTAGAAGAAGCCAGAAGTCACAGTAGCTGTAACATATGCACTGGTCAGCAAGCTCAGACAGACCTTAGACTATCTGCTGAAAAGCTACCGAGTAGCTGCAAGCTCCGCTTCAGAACGACATATTATAATGTGACTATGATCAGAGGTGCAAATATGAAGTCAACAATTTGAGCCAAATCTGATTCAAGTCTGCAAGCTCAGGGGGAAAAAAAAGGGTAGTCTTTTAGATGTTTCTCTTCTTCCTGCTTTCCACACACAGCTTATTAATTCCCACTAAAATCTGAATTAGTGAGAAAGCAAGGTAAAAGGAGTAAGGAAGAATTTTAAGACATCTAACTGAATGACTTATTAACAACTCAAGGAATCTTATGATAGGAAGGTTGGAATGAATAGCTAAAGTGTTATTTTTAGACTGTGAATTTCATGTGTTCTCATTCCTATAAATGATGAAATACTAGCTGTCAGAAATTCAAAATAAGACAGCAGAACACATTAGAAAACCAGAAATTAGTGAAGTCATCAAGTCTTGAACATTTTTTCCTTTGTTAATACCCTCAGGTACTATGATAAAGATAATACTGCATTTCTTCACAATATCCTCCATAGTTTTTACAGGAAAAAAGACGAGTTTTGGTGACCAGTGTCATTTATTGTACACAAGCAAAATTTTTGTTTTTAAATAAATTGTAGTTACTGTGAGAAAACCCTCATGATGATTTGCAGGGTTCCAAGGGAGTTTCTATTCAACTTTATAATCCCAAAATACAGATAAATTGCTTAGAAGTAATTTGTGAGATCTCTAACATCCAGGATATCATGTTCTATTTTACGTTCATAACCAGACTAAAATCTCTTCTGAACTGGGAAGTGGTGATAAACAGTGCTGTGCTTTTCCTGCAGCAATTCCATAAAGCTGGCACCCTGAAATTTACTGCAGGGCATTCACCTCACAAACTGTGAATGTCCTTCTCTCTGAAGGGCTTCAGGCTTTCCTGAAACAGATCTCTGAGCTTTATCTGATTCCTTTATTCTTGCCACACACCTGTTGTGCCTCGCTCTATAGAATATATAGAGTATATCAAAGCCTAACAATACATGATTACAAAAATTAGTGCATACCTCACCCTTTCTTATGTGCCTAAATTTAGAAGCATGTAATATTATATGCTTATAAATATAATAAAAATAAATGCTTATAATATAATTATATGCTTATAAATATAATATGCTTCATTAACAATTTAGCACCACGAGGTAGATTTAAAATGCCATGACACTTTGATATGATGACACCAAAGTCACCTTAAGGGGTACAGTTGGCTCTCACATCCTTATGGGAACTGGGGATTATTTTCTTTATTTCACACTGGACTGTCTCAAGGATGGATGGCTACATTCCTTAGGCCTGTGACATATTCTGTATAAAATATACACGCTGCCCCATTGAAGAATCATGTGTCAGATTTTTAATATATTAAGACCATAGTAGTTCAGACTTGAAGCCCAAGGAAGAATTTTAGAAGTGAGGCAAAGAAGGATTTAGCTCTCCTGGCGTAGCAGACACTGCCGCTCAGTAGAATTGCTTACTGGGGGATCCAGGGCACTTCTGCAGCTCGGTTCCCAGTTTGCTCGGCTGACTGTGCACCCCAAGGCGCCGTCCACACCTGAAACAAGGGGAGTTTTCCGTGCTGTGGTGTATTAACCAGGTACTTTCCATTCACTCAGTTAATTAGAAAACAGAAAGAAAAAAAAAAGAGAAAGAGCCTCCTACTTGTTTTCTTACTCCAAATAAGGAGACGGAAACTATTAAATAAGGCGGGAAACTCCCCGGACATTTCACCTTGACCTGGTTGGAGTGGCCTGCTTGCTGCATGCAGGAGGCGGGCGTTCTGCTGCAGTGATCGGATAAGCTACTAGTGGAAAAATGAGAAGCCAGACTTCACGATTGGGAAACCACTCCTGCCCCTAGGGGGAAAAAGGAAACCATCACCATCACCCTGTCTCAAATTGGAAACAGCGCCTCTCTTCCGAGGAAGGGGGGTGGGGATCGGAGAGCGCCGTGTCCCCTCCCTCGGCTTGGAGTAGCGGCGACCAGGCCGAAAGAGGCACGCTGCTTCCCCAGTCGCCCGCATCCCATCGCTCCCCACCCGCACCTGAATTTCTGAGCTGCCACCAGGCAGCAAAGCCTTCCCCTCTCCTCGGCTTAGCGTCTCTCACTCCTTGGCCGTCCTCTCTCACTTCTTTGTTCTGTTTGCTGGGAAGATGATGCTTAAGGTCAAAAGACACAGTGTGGCCAGCAAAAGCCCAGAGTCACCACCAGACCCTGGGAAAAAGCAAGGTTGTCCAGCGCAGGGCTGAGCCTGTGAGAAGGAGCGGCGAGAAATCTCGGCCAGTATCTCCGGGAACAGCCCCGGTGAACTCATCCAACTCTCCAAGGGCTGGGGAGACCCGGGACAGCCTTGGGATGGGGCAGAGGGCGAGCTCCCAACCCCGCAAGCACAGCGGGCAGTGCGCACCCCGGGAACAGAGAGTTTTCGGGGCGAGCAGAGGCCCTGGACTCCACTTTGCACGCAGCAGCGGCGGGGCAGTGAGTATCTCTAAACAAAGGAGCGCGAAGCTCAGGGTGAGAGAGTGGAGTTTGCTCTGAGCGGCCACTTGTGCTGAAGGAGTCCTCCAGCTCACAAGCCCGGCGATCTCAGGGCTGCAGGATCCGGAGAGGGGGGAACAGGGAACGCGCTGTGCGACCTCCTGGTGCGTGGCCACGCACCAGGAGTTCTCGGGAACGATGGGAATGGCAACTATCAGATCCAAAGGGGAGAGAAAGAGCTGGAGTGAGCAAAACAAAGAGCGAGTGTGGGCCGCGGTGACTTCATGCCTCACCAATGTCCCGCCCACGGGCTCGGAGCTGTTGCCGCTGCAGCCTGGGCCGCCGCTGCGCCTGCGGGCGACCCGGGCCAGGAGCTCAGAGCGTGGGGCGGTTTCCTAGCAACTCGTGGCCCGCAGTGCGCCGGGCTACCCGTAGGCTGAGAGCCCCTCGGGGGCCCAGGCCGGGACCACCCTGCCTCCAGCCTCGCTTCTCTCGCGTGCTCGCCGGGTGCACCGCGGAGCGCCGGCTGCCTGGGCGCTGGGCGGCGGGGCGCCGGAGTCTCGCACTGGAGCCAAAAGGACCAGGGCACGAAGCCCCCGCCCCGCGAGGCCGGGCTCCCGCACCCCCGCGGAACCTCCCCTCCTGCGCTGGCCGCCGAGCGCCCCACTCCCGGCCAGGCAGGGAGCGGCGATGCCTCGCTCTGTGCCTGCGGGCGTCGACGGGCGCCTCTAGGACGCTCCGGAGGCGCCTCCCCAGCCGCTGGCACCCCGAGCCTGCGCTCCTCGCCAATCGGGACGCTGCCGCCCTGTCCTTGCCGGCTGCCCCGCCGCCCGGGCTGCAAAGCTGCGACTAAGCAGAGTTGGCCTCCGAGCCCACCTGTGGAAGACGCTCGCGCCGATGCGCCACCGCCTCTCCCCCCGGCCGTCCAGGCGTCCCCTCCCACCAATGTAGCATCACAGTGATGTACATTAGGGTGGTTTTCCCCCCGGCTTCGGGCTCTGTTTGGGTTTGATTGTGTTTGGCTCTTTGCTAAGCTGATTTATGCAGCACAGCCCCATCGGCTGGACAGGAACAAAAGCTCTTTTCTTTGTCCGGGAGCCGGCTGTGGAGCCCTCGCTCGCGTCGCTGCCCGGGCCGTCAGCCGTCAGAGGAGCTGCTTCTCGCCGAGACCGGGGCCCGCCGCGCCGCCGAGCTGGGAGGGCCGCCCGGGCCCTGAGATGCGGAGCCGAGCCCCGGCCCGCCTACCTGCACCACTTGCTCGCCGCCGCAGCGGGGTCCGCCTGCCGGGCCTGCGGGCCACGTCCTAGCGACAGCCGGCCCGCGGGCCCCAAGGTGCGCCTAGGAGGCGCGAGCGCGCGTCCGGAAAGCGGCCAGGCGGCAGGCGCGGGGCGGGCTGCTTTGCATTATGTGCGGCTCGGCCCTGGCTTTTCTTACGGCTGCATTTGTCTGCGTGCAAAACCGCCGGCAAGGTCCTGCCTTCTTTCTCCGGGCGGCCTGGGTGTTTTCACTTGTTCTTGGACTGGGCCAAAGTGGTAAGTAGTTTTACTCTGTTGTATTCTCTTGGCCCAACGTCTTGGGATGGCACGAAGGGCTTCCTGGCCGAAGCATCCCGGCCAGGTAAGTGGCAGATGCCAGTCAGAAGCTGCCCTGAGAACTTCAGAATGGAGGGCGTGTGGCGGTGTCCTCTCTTGCAGGCGGCTTTAGAGAGACCAGGTGTCAAGGATTTTTGCGACAGCAATAAATTATTATAGTTGGAGGCACTGGGTGTTGCTCCTGGGTGCTGGGGAAGCAGCGACGGAGTGGCGGTGTTGAAGGGCAGTTGTTGTGTTATACTGTCAGTTTAGAGGTTCTGGGGCATCCTCCATACACGATGCACGTCCAGTCTTTCTAGGATGTGCGTCCAGCAGCCACCGATCTGCATTTGACAAGGCTGTGGATAGAGATTGTAAACAGAAATCTTGGGGTTTTTTCCTCTGAAAGAAAACAACAGCAGCTTACAAGTTTCTTCTCTCTTGGGATTCCGTATGAATGAATTAAATACTCTTGAAGAATATTCATGCTTTAACTGGCCATCTTTTTGGCTTTTTCTTTAAAAAGAAAAGAAAAAGCCCACTTTCCTACATAATTAATCCCTCACTGAGCTCAAGGTCAGACGAGAAGCAAAAAGAATCCTGGTCCAGGACTGACAGCTTTTCCAACCAAACATCTTAGGTCAGCACTGCCTTGATTTAGAGCTGTTACCTCTATATTGCCTTGGTTGTCCTCATCTGTCAAGTGGGATAATAATATCTGCCCTCCCTAATTCACAAAGAAAAGTTTAAATAGTATATGAGGAGGGACTGAGAGACTTTTGATTTATATCACCACAATGAAATGTGAGGTGGTAGCATTGTATCGTTAACAAACCATAAAACATAAAATTGTTTTTATGGGTTTTCCCCATGTAGGTCAAACATTTAGTTTTGCAAGTGCAGTGACTATTCTATATTTTTAAAATAGACTTTCTATTTTCCTCTGGTCACAGAGCACTTAAATTCTATGAGAGCTTTAGTCTAACTTCTCTGACTGGAGAAGAGCTTCATGAATGATTGTAATTGATTTTTACACAAAAATTAACTTCTATGCTTTGAGTTGATGTGCCAGTTTCCTGCTGAAGTGAATTATAACAGTCGAGTCCTAATATTATAAATAAAGGCTTAAAATGGGAACATCAGGGTAACTTCATGTAGTTGTTCCATGTACCATTGTCTAATGTATGTTTCAGGGAGATTCGCCCAGTGATCTGAAGTGGGGCCACTTGGAGTTAAGTGCTATGTTTTGTGGTTCTATCTTGGCTTACATGTTGATTTCAAAATAAGTGAAACTTAATGTAAAGGAAAAAGTAACATTCATGATCACTTATCTCTTAAATGGAACATGTATTTGCGACAGCCAGATTTCCACCAGGCATAATTCCACCCTATTTCAGTAAGTAACAAGCAGTGTTTTCTAGATTTAGTAAACATAGGCGGTTAAATCCTAATAAAATGACCAAAACTTACATGAACAAGGTATATTTTTGCTGTGACACAGTCAAATGAAAAACTCCCACTTGTCTCTAGAATTTGCTAATAACAGTAATATTTATAAATTCATTGTGTTTGTGAAGATTAGCAAAGTTTTTTTGTGTGTTAGCACTATATTTCTTTCCAATGACTCTGACTTTAATCAGCTCTTCTGAATGGGTCCTCTTGCACCTGCAGACCTGAAAATGGAATACTTCTCTGATTCTCTGAAACCAGAACAAGGCATCCTTTTCCCAGTCTCTGTCAGTGTACAAAGCTTTCTGATGTATACTGATTTGCATGGCAGTTAAAAACATGCAAAAAATTTAAATTATAGCCAGTACAACTCAGAAAATTAGAGATCAGAGTAAACTGTTATACTTTTGTGATATAGCTACAAGTCTCAAATTATACGTCTTTACAGTACAAATTAGATGCTCAAATCAGAATAGAAATTTAGGTATCAGTTACAAAAGAAATCGTGTTCAGCATGTAGTTTACACCAAGAAAATGATGAGGGCAATAAAACCATACAAAAGAGACCATAACTGCACAAGAACAACATAATTTGGATTTAATGTTTGAAGTAGAATTTATGGGTCTCAAATGCATGGTACACTTTTAGTAATGAATTTATAGTGAATGGAAGATGTTATGAATAAAGTCTGAAGATTCTGATATAGAAAAAGTTATTGTGATTTTTAACTTTCCCTGGTAAAGCTTACCAGAAATTAGAGATGATTGATGTTATCAACAACAACACTATAAAATTGTCAAAGAGCAACTAGAAAACACAAAGAATACCGATTGGTAAATATGTGAAGAGTTAATGTAGCAATGTTATTACTTGAACATTTGCTTACATGAAAAAATTTTCCAAAGAATTTCTGTTACATAAATATTTAATAGCATTACAAAAGATGAATTTCAAAAATCACAACTGCATCTTGCAAAACAAATAGTAACTACTATTACAATGAAATTTCATCTTTTATTCATCCAACTGTCAAGTATTCATTCTTTTAAATCACAATCAACTGGATTGCCTTTCCCTCAACGATATGTTTCATACCACAAGTGTTCTCAGAATTCCTCACGTTTACCTAAAGTAATCAGATATTTAGGAGGATCAACCTCTATAAAAAATCCAGTCTTCTAAATCAATTGCATAAACAGCACCTATATTAGTTCTATCTTAAAGCAACTAAGATATTTTAGGGTCAAAAACAGGTCACCTATGCCTTTGTTGTATATGAAAAAACAATTAGCTGGTTTTGTTTTAAAAACTGCCAAGAACAAAAAAAAAGCTGTGCCCTAAAATAGCTCTCTATCATTTTACCAAATTATCTGAAATTTCACCACTTAACGGACTCCTTTGGGTTAAGCATAGTACTGACCATGCATTTGCATTAATTTTTAACATTGTATTATGGAGACTTTCAAACAAATATAGAAACAGAGAGAATGGTATAAGGAATCATCCATGTACTCAGCAGCCAGCTTCATTATCAGCTCAAAAGCAACTTCTTTCATCCAGCTCGCATCCCCACCCAATCATCCTCTTCTCCCAAATAAATTATTTTGATCAAATCTCTCACGTCATCTTCAGCCTAAGATAGTTCAGTAAATTTAAACACCGCTGGGAGAGAGACACGTTGTCATTCATCTCAAGACATTAATTTTTTATGAAATTTAGGTCCTCGCAAATGTTCACAAACCTTAAAGGGATGAACTGAAGAAGGGGGGACAAGAAAAGGTGAAGTGTCAACCATTTACTTTTCTGTGGTTCTACTAGGATTCTATTTATAAATATTTTCCTTAAAATGTATGCATGGTAACCACCTCTTTGGCATGCATGTGTATGCAGGAGAAGAATAATATGTAGAATTACAACTGGTTGGTCTTGGCTGAAGTTTCAGGCTTAAGGACTGTCTTGCCCTGTCAAGGTGCCCCTCTCGTCTGAGTTGTCTGCAGAAGTGTTCACGTGTGCTGCAACATCTCTCACGTTCTGTGACTCCACTTCTGCCGTAAGTCCTTGAAAAAGTCATTCCCCATGTTTGCCCCTCACTTCACCTTGAGTCTGTTGCAGCCACGCTTTTAAAATCACCCCCTCAGTTCCACTCAGGTCAGGTGACTCTTCCACTGCCACAGCCAATGGCCAGTTCTGAGGCTTTATGCTGTTTCACCTATCCTTGCTCAGGGAGTTGAGACTGTGGTCTTTATCCTCCTCGAAAATGCTTTTTCCTTGAGTGTCCTGGTCCTACGATCTCATGGTTTGATCCCCTTCTGCATCTCTCGCGTTGGTTCTTCCTTATCTCCCAAACGGCAAATACAGAATGGGCCCAGGACTCGGCTCTCTGATTTCCTTTTGTTGATATACAGAGAGTCCTCAAATGGACTGCTCCAGCCTTATGATTTAAGTACCATTTCTATGGTGACACCTGCCAGATCATCTCTCCAGTCCTGACCTCTTACCCGACCTTCAGAAAGTTCAGCAGGCTGCCTATGTACCCTTAGGCATTCAAAAATCAATCTCTTAATTTTCTCCCGGAAGCTGGTTCTTTTCACAATTGTACCAGCTTGGTCATTGGTGAGTCAGTCTCCCAGCAGTTTAAGCTAACACTGGTGCATCCTTGATACTTCTCCTCTCGCATTTTAGTTTGTTCACCATCTCCATTGCCCCAGCTCTGGTTCCTGCTACCATTTTTTGCCCCAACTCTTGAAAGCCTGCTTCAGGGCTCCCCTACTCCACAGTACAGCCAGACCAACCTTCTCAAGATATGCCTCAGATCCTCCCATTCCTCTACTCCAGACGGTCCATGCCTTTTATCTGTCTCAGACTGAAGGCCGAGGTGTCCTATAGCCTTTAAGAACTACATGAGCTTTCCACTCTCTGCTGACTGACCTCATCTCTTCATCCACCTCCCCTTATTTTGTTATAGCCATGCCGGCCCTCGGTGTTGGATGGACCAAGCATGAGCCTACCTCCAGTCTGGCCTGCTCTTCCCTGAGACATACTGCTCCCTCCTGGACCTGATGTCCTTCCAGTGCCTACTCAGATCGCACCTTATCGGAGACTGCTTCTCTGTCTCCCCTGTCAACCCTATCTGGCCATTCGCTCCGCACCTTTGTTTTATAGCCCTTAGCATTCCCTGGTTTATTTACACTCCTCTCCCCTGCCCAACCCTAAAACTAGAGTACAGCTTGTGAGGGAAGCGACTTTGTTCCCTTTGCAGAAAAATACCAACCAGGTAAGAAGCACCCAATACAGGCTTTTTGAAAAACAGGAGAGCAAATTAGTAAATTTATTCTCTATTGAATCTTAGATTAGTTTGTTGTTTTTTCCAAGACAAGGCTTTATTGACTTTTTCTCACTGACACAAACAGATGAATTTAAGAATCAAGTTCTTCTGTATTTAATAGAAAAAAATCTTCTTCTGAAAAAATAATTGTTTTATTTAGTATAAACATAGGTGAGGGAGATTTCCATAATAATGCCAATTTGGCTGTGATTCTTTTGTCTGTTTAGATTTAATAAAAGCCAAATAATTCCTACAAGTTCTGCCTTGTAATAACTAAGATATTTTCAGATGTTAGAACCATATATGGAATTCTGAAAAGTAGGAGGACTGTCCATGTATAAAAATTTGTCACAATAATTTACCAACTGATCATTCTTAAAAATGCATGTTTATGTTTTATAGGTATTTTACTTATGGGTATATATGCCTGTCAAGCTAATTTTGACATAATTATAAATCAAAAATACATTACCATTTTAATAAGCCAAGAGAAGGCAAAAAATATAGTGCAGAAAAAAAGGAGAAAATTTTTAAATAAGATCTAGTACAGGCAATTCACAAAATAAATATGATAATCACTTTTTGTTCTAATTGTGTTTTTAAGACACCTGAGAAATGCCATAGCATAAAAAACATATTGTTTTGCCAGATTTCTTGTACTTATTTTGAAAACAAATCTGCTTTGTAGAAAATGTAGTTTTTGAGGTAATCTGGTCTTTGTTCTCTGCAGCCTTTGCTGCTTCCATCGGTTCAATTTGATATATCCAAGTGTTAATAGTGTGGTGGTAAATTCCCCACATTGTTCTCAAATTCCCTCCCCCCACAAACACACACCAGGCTGTTTTATGGACCACTTGAGTGGATGTCAGAAGTGCTGGTCTGACCTGACGTTCTTTAAACTTGAATAGGCCCTGATCCTATGTAGATAACATCAGGTTTTCTTAAAAAGCAGAAAACCTCCAGCCTTTAATGCAGTCTTTCTAATGAGAATACTTATTATGTAAAGGTGCACATAGTATCCTCCTTAAAAGTGCCCATCTATGTAGCATCTTTGATCTTTGAACTGTTATCCTTTTTGTTGGTTTGACAAGTCTCCTAAGTAAGTAACACATATGAAATTGGTTACTAATGCTATACTTGACTCTTACCTGGCCAAATGATGTCTTTAGAAGTTCACTGAATAAGCTGACAACCTTACATCTGATCGCCAATGTGTTTGCTCAACCCTTTCTGTCCTCAGATCCTTAGTCTCTGTGGTAACCCAAGTATACACATTTATTTTGTCATCACAAGACTGTGAGGCCCTTTGTATATTCTTCAATCACATATGAACTATTTTCTGTATTATATATTAACTATAACAAAATACTCATAGAAAAAATCACATTGTATGCTAGCCCATACTGAATTGTATTAAATTGAATGGATAAAGACTGAGCTTTAAAAATAGGTGTCAATCTCTGAAAAATATAATTTTTCAAAAATGTAACTTCCAATTACATCCTAAAGATATCATGCAAGTATGGCCTTTCTGCATAGTGGAAAGAAGGTGGGGTGCACATGTAGCTGAAGAACCACAGCTCTCATTCTGTGCCATGCATTTATCTAAATGATTAAAGACATTGACTTAATATTCACAATAGCAAGAGGAGTAGAGTCATAATTGCTTTAGAAATGAGGAATCTAAAGCACAGAGAAGCATTTTGCCCAGTGTCATGCAGTTAGTAGGTAGGAGAGATGGGATTTGAATTCCTGGATATGAATTTCTTCAAGAAGTTTTCAGAATTCAGCATCGCTGTCCAATGAGTGAGGACCTTGCTATCTTTGTGTCACTTGGTGATCCCTTAAGCCCACCCTGTAAGGCAGCTAATGTGGGATCCTTTTTGCCACACAGGGCAACCTCCAAGGAAAGGATTCAGATTCATAAGCTATGGGCATGGTCAAAGCATCATGCCTGGGGAAGCCTCCAGACACCCTCAGCTCACCTCAGTGCACCTCTTTCAAAAAGGCTTCATATCTGAGTGGGAAAGGGAGTGCACATAAATAGTTGTATGAGGAGCAACCTCAAAACTCTACCTTCCTGTCACACACTAGATTCCCACTAGGTCATAGGTGCAGATGATTTGCAATTATGAGACAGAAAGAAAAGGCAGAAGAAACTGACCAGCTAAGCTAAGTGGGTGGTCAGCAGTGCTCACAGGGATGAATTCATGATATGTTCAGGAAATTGAGCCACATAGGTGTGACTGTGCTCCTACCTGCTTGGAGCAAATCTGTTAGAGCTTGAAGTTCCATGTTGTTTAACATGTTTGCATTACTTTTACCCCACGTTTTTACTAAATTAGGCATTTCCTTGTGTGTGAAATATTCGCAGTGATTAGCCACATCTAGGCATGTACTGCTCCACCTTCTTCGGGCAGTGGTTTGAGGCTAAGATTTCAAAGACTGGGTGGTAAATGCTGGGGACACAGCACAGAATGAAATCCTGCTCTCATGAGGCTTGTGTTCTAACCAAGGAGAGCAAGTGTGCACACATGTGCATATGAGAGTCTGCGGTGGGGCAAAAAGAAGAAAAAATAAAGTCACGTGACTGAATTGACAGGAGGACAGGCCATATGATATGTACAATCGCCAGAGAAGACTGTTCTAGGAAGATGACATTAAACTTCTATAACTTTTTTTTCTATGGTCCACTTAAGGCATTTCATAATCTTTCCCAGAGTTTAACTTTTCCTGGAAAATGGAGCAGAGTTAGGATTTTCAAATTGATAACTGTAATAAGTGTGAGGGTGGCACTAGATGACTCCAGTGAAATGGAGATTCTTTTTTTTTTTATTTTAAAAAAATAAAAGTACAAAAACATATTAACAAACAGACACCAATTAGCATAAAAAATAGTACAATCACAACTCATCTATAGACAAGGTGACATGGGAAATGGAGATTCTTTACATGCTTCTTGACATCAAGATGTGGCCACAGTCGTTTCTCGAATCTGTCCCCACTAACAACACAATGCCAGTAGGTGGAGTAGGTCTTGCTTAACCGTCGCCATGTGAGGTTCCTAAGCAACCATACCACTGCAAACCTTTGTCCACCCTTTCACTCTCCTCGTTGTCCTCGGGCTCCTCATTGCCCTCAGGCTCTTCAGTACAGCCTGTGACTCCCGTCCCAGAGCACTGCGTGCCCCATGCCCTGTGCCTTGTCTAGGATCTCTCTCCAGACCCACCTGTGGGAGTCACTGAGAGAAGACATTGTGTTTGTTGTTGTTTGTGTGTCTACAGTGCCTGACACACAATAGGTTCTGGTAAATCATTCAGAGAGAATGACTTTATGATTGACAGGAGGAAAGTAATAAGCAGTTTAAAACTGAGCAGCTAAGCAAATAGGCCCTAATGAGCTCTAATCCTTACAAGAGTTTGAATTTAAAGAAATAAATTTCTCTTTTAAAAATGACTTACACCATTCAATAAATAAAAGATGAACATCACTTATTTCTTCTCTCTCAGTCCACTCCAGCAAGCAGTCTCTTGACCTTCCAGGTAAATCTTTAGCAAAGATAAAAAACTGAGACTTCTAATTGCTGAATATTATCTTTTAAGGTTTGTTTTTTCTGCTGTGGAGATTTTCATTGTTGGTAAGTATGAAAAATAATCCTGATCATTTATTTACCTTCAGTATTAGTTTTTAAATTGATTTCTACTTTGAATACGCAAACTGGAACTGTTAGTCATTCTAACCAAATACTAAAAAAGTAATAAAAGACAAACTATTCAAGCTCATTTAATCATTATACATTGAGATTCTTTTAAAGCTCCTACAGCTGTAGTATACTAAGTGCTGAAATTTAAAAATAAAAGTAGTTAAAACTTAGAGAGTATTTTTATATACCAGGCACCCTGCTAGACACATGATATGAAAATACAGTATACTCTTTACTACTACAACTTTTTGAGTTATGTCCTGTTACTCTGATTTTATAGCTATGCAAACTGATTTGAAACATTGAATAACTTCTTTAAGATCGCTGAACTATTGAGTAATGGAGACCTGAATTCAGACTTGTGTGTGCTGAACTCAGCCTTCTTAGTAACCATGGTAGATGGCCTTCTAGGAGTGAAAGGAGTTCCAGTGCTGGGCTTCCTCTGATCATGGTCATGGCTCTAACCAGGTGTGAAGGACTCCACGGGCTATGTTCATTTAGAGTCTGTCAGCCCCTTCTAGGTTATCTCCAGAATTCTATGTCCACCAGTTCCAAGCTACTTTCAGGGCCTTCCTTCTGTGGATAAATCATGCCACTCATGTCCCAGATGCCAACCAAGGGTGGCCAAGAGCAGCCAATTCAAAACAAGTACACAGGAGTCAGACATATGGATTGGAGTGTCCATGCAGCCACAGAGCAGGTTACTTGCACACAGAGAAGGCCAGAGTGGGAGAGGAGAGGTGCAGATCATAGTTTGGAGGGCAAAGGCTCCATACATTGCTAAGTTCTCAGCCAGAAATCTAAAGTGTTGGAAACTTGAAATTCACACATAATATTGTAGAACATTATAAATGTATATTTATCCAAGAAGAAAGGTAGAATTTACTTAATTATTTCTTAGTCTAGTTTGTAGCTGAAATATTTCATATTGTTATGCCCACTGCTGATTTTATTCTTGCCTTTGATTCTGACAAAGTTAGAGCAGACTCCTCTACTAGTTTAAATCTGGGGAAGTGGTTGTAGAGGAGACACACAGTGAAAGCTTCAGGAACCATTTCATGAGGACTGCCTCAAATCAAGGGGCTTTTATATTTCAACTGCTACATCCCTTCTGGTGACTCCAAGATGTATACATGCTACACCAAATTCTACCCTTTTGTAGTGTTACAATCAGAATTAGTTTGACTTTTACTTTTTTTTTTTTTTGGTACCAGGAATCGAACTCAGGACCTTGAGCTTGCCAGGCAGATGCTTGTGCCACTGAGCCACATCCCCAGCCCTTAGCTTTTACTTTTTGTTTCTTGCTAATGATTTAAAACTTGCCACAGGAAAGAACATCGTACTGACACGACTGAGCTAAATTTTGTCAACTTATCCAAGTGGCTTGTATTTAATATCTATATGTGAACAAATCTGTAGAAAAGCACTCTCGTGCTTTCGTGAGGTAGAAGGACTATTTTTTCAGTTTTAAATCAATCTTAATGTGACTGTCTTTCTACTTTCACAGTAAATTAGTATAATTTATACACCAAAGAAAACTATAATAAAAGTCACAATGGTTTCCATTGGAATTTTAATACTTAATAAAAATAATTCCACTTTTCAACAAAATGCAGGGATTAGTTCTTAATAAGAAATTCTAATGTTAAACAGATGCATCAAAATTATCTTCTCTGTGTTATTGTGAAATGCCTCCAACTAAAATTAATTTAGGAAATAAAATTAAGTTAATTAAATTAAAATTATAATGTTAAATTGTAGTGATCTTATCAGATACATACTCTTCAGATGATTTTAAAAGATGCTGTTAAAATAAGAGCTTTGCTTTTCAAAGTACTACAAGTTCATATTTTAAGACAGCATATAAGCACTCAAAAAGTGGTCTTGATGGTGATTTGAGGAATGAGTCCCCTATCATTACTGCACTAGTTTTAGACATAGATTACCTTTCTTTTCAAGGCATTGTCTTGTTGTTTTATCTTCTTTTAACTGACAAATACTGTTATTTTTTTCAAAGGCAGAGTCTGTTACCACTCCAGATAAGTACTGGTGCAGTTTGATGATTCTAGGGACTTGCCAAAACCACAGTCCCTAGATAGTCCAAAGTATGAAATAAGAGTAGCTGTCAAGGGCTAATTCAAGCCAAAGTCCTTGGAAGAGATTGAGTTTGGAAGTGAGGACTGTGGGTCACTAGAAATATTTTAGCTCTGAAGAATTGTGCTATGTCTTATAAGGTATGGGAGATGTGCGTTGGAATTTGGCCAGGAATGTTTTGATAGTTGCCACAGCTGTGAACTGAACCACCACGCATACGCCCAAGCTAAATGAAGATACAGTTGAAAGTACTGTGCCTCACATGTATGTGTGATTCTGAGGTCTTTTCCTTGGAAATGAACCACAGATATTTTTCCCAGGTACAGGCATTGGCCCTGATTTCAGCAAGGGGTATCTGGTATAATTCTTTAATAACTATCACAGAACCTACGGAAAGGGTCTGTGTGGAAAGCTTTATTCCCAGAGACAGAGGAATTACCACTGTGCAGTGAAGAAGCTTTAGCATATTTGGAGGTCAAACAAAGAAAGTAATTTTAAAACTTCAGAATTTCTTTACAAGAACAGGGTTGACAAAATGTACCTTAAGGAGTGCCAAGCTAGGATGTCTTTTCTAATTGCCTTTTGGAGAGGAGCTACAAGGCCAGGAAGGCTGTGCCTAGTCATGTAAGGTATTCATTGACTGCAGCAGAACAAAGAATGCAGGAAAGTTATGGGGTAGCCAGGAATTGCTGCAGAACTGGCTGTTCTAGTTGGAAACAAAGAAGTCATTGTAGCAAACTGTATTGTTGGCAAGAAACTGACCATGACTGAGCTGGTCGCTCTTTCTTAGTACAAAACATACCTCCCAAGGTATTTCTCTATTGTCTTTTTATACAATTGGTTTGGATTTTTATGTCAAATTGAACCCAGCTGGATCATAATTTGCAAAAAAAAAAAAAAAAAATCCTCTGGAAATGACAAAGCCCAAGTGACAACAAGATTCATCTGGAAGGTGGTCACACTTAGAACAAAACATTGAAGAAGGAAGTCACAGTTTCAGGCATCGTGAGTTTCAGCTGAAAAGTTCCGTTTGATGAGCATTTCAATTAAAAACAGCTAGAATGAGAGCCTTAAGGTAAAGGACAATGTATAAAGTAACAGTGCAGGCCCTTGAGTTTGGTAATCGAAATATAAGCATTCAGTGTTATTAGTACCAGGCTTTAGTTGGGAGGATGCCTTGTGAAGAATCCAAGACCGCCTGATGCCCTATGACTTTGGATGGGCCTGTGGAGGTGTGGGAGAGGGGAGGGAGTGCAACGCTGTCTGTGCCTTATGGAAAGCAGCATGCTGCAGCCAGAGTGAGGTTCTGCACTGCTCATCAAGTGCACATGACATTAATAAATATTACCAGGGCCGACCCTTGGATGCCAGCATAGCAGTCACAGATTTAGTGGAGCAGAGATTCATGTATTGATGGGTTAATTAAAAAAATCAGACAGCAATCTTTGAGGAAAAATTTTGCATCTCAGAGATGCATTTATTTTAATGTCACAAAAAAGACAACTCCTGCTTCGGACTGAACTCCTTGGCACCATAGAAATACTTGGTCAGTTAGAATAATTTTTCACAAAAATTCCAATGGTTGGAATGCAGGTATTTTTAGTCCTTTGTCCAATACACAGGTTTAGTTGAGACTTCAAGTTCTGTAAAGCTGCCATTATGGCAGAAGACCTACTAAATGGTCAATGCCTTTGAGGCTCTTCATTAAGGAGGCTTTCTTGACCAGCAGGAAGCTGCACTGAAGAACTTCAAGAACTACTGAATTACATCATCTTTTAGGGGATCACTGCACCAGTATAGTGTCACTCTTACACAGGACTTTCCTGGGGAGGATTTAAGTCCACAGGCCCTCTACTATCCACAATGTAAGGTGATCATTTTAAAGCTTTGAGAATGCTATGCAAAAGGGGCCCAGGACAGTGACGTCCTCCATCCATAATATCACAAGCGAGAACAGTATAAACAGAGAGGCTGGTAAAAAAAAATTTCCAGAATCTAAGAAGGTATTACTAAGCACACATACATGGACAGCATATTTAGTAAAAGGCCCTTTAAGCATTTCTTTTCAAAAGCACTACTAGCATTCAAATGTGAAGTATGGTAGAGTGGGAGAGGGGCTTCAAGGTTGTCCAGTGGTCAAGAAATCAATGCCTGTAGGCAACTATGCTGCTTGTGAGAGCACAGAAGCCTAGAGCCACATCCAGTCTGAGTTTTACTTTTCCTTCATTTGGGGACACAGCAGAGCCTTTCAAATCAGAAAGGGCAGATAAACCAAGTCATCCTTGCATGGGCCGATGGACCTGCAGTGCAGCATGGGTTCGACAAGGTAGAGAGACATCCTGCAGCCTCAGTCTTGATGAGGGAATCTCCCTATGTTGTCCTTTCAAATATTATTTGGCTGTGTAGCTTTAAAGGCAGCTTGGGGTATTTAGCTTTGGGTTGAAATTGAAAGGAGCTGTTAAGTGTTGGCAAACAAGACATATCTGAGGCCTAAGGGGACACTGAGTTTGGACTACAGGGGTTCCAGAGTTAAAGATCAGACCTGGGGAGTTAGATGTGGGGGAATTGGTCCATGTTGCAGCTGTCTGGCCAGTTACCATTGACCTGGCTGGATGTACCAAAATTCAAAACATTCACACAGTATGCTGGGATTTTTAGCAGACAGTATGTATTGGGAGCCAGAGAGAACAGAGATCCAATCATGTAATAAAGAACCCAGGAAATTCTCCAAGGAATTTTTTTCCAGCCTTCCCTGTCTCCCCTTGGGGTGACACATTCCTGTCCTCTGATGCAATAGTACCATGCCTGTTCCTTTTCGTGGCATACTTCTCAAAGCTCTTTCTTATGCCAGGTTTTTCTCTTACTTCCTAAGCTTTATATAGACAGGTATCATGTCCCTAAGACCCTGCACAATGTCATGCCTTAACAACAGGCTTGCAAGAACTACCAAAAATGTCATGGATAGAAAAAACACCATCCAACTCTGGTATTTCTTAGGAAATTATATTTTCTGCTCCCTACTCCTAAATGATATTATTCTTATCATTAAATTTTTGCTCATCTCTTCCTTCTAATCAGGCACCTTTTAGTAATACTCACAGAACAGCCCATAAGAAGATGAAGAGTAGGTATAGTGAAACTTTGGTTACCCAGAGTCTATGTGAAACGTATTTTAATTAATTAAATTCTATGATCAATGAAGTTCTGACTTTCATTCTTTTGAAAATTTTTTAATACATGTATATACATTTTCCTACCTTGGAAAGTAAATCATTTAATCTTTTCTGATATTTGAGAAAAACTTCATAGTTATTTGATCAAATTTGCAAGGTCCCATGTCTACCATTTAATCAATAAGTCAGAAAATACTGCCTGATCACTTAGTCAGTGTGTGTGGCATTGGAATAGCTGCTTTGGGAACAGAAAAAGATTTCCTGTAGCAGGATAAATGGCCTTGAGGAAGTGTGAGCACACAGTTTTCAGACAGTGATATGGGCTGGATTTGTGGCCACTAGCACTACTGTGCTTTGAACTTCTCAATCAGATAGGATATAGGGTGACTAGGTTCTGATTCAAGACAGAACCTCAGAGGCTTTTATAAATATATTTGCTTTTAGTTTTTCCTCTTCTTTCACAGAGCATAGAGTCTGGTCAATGGAACTGCTATAACTTTACAATACACACGGCCCACCTTTCCAGATACAGTATGTTCCTGGAGACTGTCATGGAAAGCACCATGAAGTAGAATCCAGGCTGTATATTCTATACTGTAATGGCACATAAAATTACTTGTGCTCCTGTCGGCCATTACTAGAAACTGTGTGTGTGTGTGTGTGTGTGTGTGTGTGTGTGTGTGTGTGTGTGTGTGCGTGCGTGCAAAGACAGAAAGAACAGAAACATGAGAGTTATTTTATCAAATTTGCAGAGTAGGGATACCAAAAAAGCACAATTTAGGGACAATCTGCTGGAAAAAATATGTGTGTGTCTCTCTCTCTTTCTCTCTCTCTCTGAGTTGATTGAGAGACAGGGACACAGCTGGGGACACAGAAATAAACACATTATGTCAGACAGAAAGTGAGATTGAGAGACTGTGAATATCCTCACACAGGGCATGCTGGTCAGTGCAAGGGAGACTGCTATTCATCCTTTCATTCAACAAATATATTCCAATAGTTCTCTAAGCCCTAAGGAGATGGCAGTGAACAAAATAGACAAAAAATATCTGCTGTATTAAAGCTCATTTTCAAATGACAATAGACAAAATGAAGAAATGGAATGTGTAGCACATTAGAAAGTGCTGCCCCTAGCACCTACTGTGGAGAAAAACAAACTCAGATGAGGAGTGCTGTGCTGGAGAAGGAAGGTGTTGCTGAAGCCACCCCTGAGAGGCTGACATCCGGGCCACGTGTCTTGGCCTCAGGAAGGGAAACCTGAGCAGGACAGCCTCTTTTTGAATATTTCACCTTAAAGGAGGTGATCAAGCATATAATCTGGGAGAGTCTACAATGTCCACCTAAATCTAAAGTGATCATTTAATAAATTATTTTTTCAAGATGACAATGGCAAGCACTGATCCAGGTGGGCACAACCATTCTGGAACACAAGACTGAAGTTCCTGTCCTCATGAGTCTTGTATTGGGGGCGGAGATAAGATAAATAATAGATATTTGATCATGAGGAATTATCTAGTATGTTATCAAGTGGTAAGTGCAAGGGAAGAGTAGAGAGGAAGTGGGGGACAGTTGGGAGGGGTCACTCGAAGTAGACGGGTAGGCTTGGGCTCATTAACAATGGTGATGTTGAATAAGGAGGGACCTGAAGGCTGCAAGGGACTTAGCCGGGGGGCTACTTGGACAGGGTAAAGAAGAGGTGACAGCCAGGCAGTGGGGAGGACCAAAAGCCTGGAAGTGGCAGGTGTTGGGTTGGCATTATGGGTAATGACCAGCACTAAAGCTGTAACCATGGAAAGCAGTGGGTAAATCAGGACAGTGAACAAGACAGTCGGAAGAGATGCAAGTAAGTAACTGGGTCGTGTAAGTATGGCCAAGATGATTTGTGTGTAGACCGGAACGCCAAGGATTTCAATGAGCATAGCGGTGCGGAGCATGGCGCTCAAGTAGAGAGCAGAGCTCAAGTTGCAAGTGTGGAAGCCGCACTGGGGGCGGCGGATGAGGACCGAGAGTGCCCCCAGGGGGCAGTGAGGGAAGGCACACGTCTGACCCCAGGCCCAGGTACGAGAGCAATGAGAGAAGCATCGTTGCTGCTCGGGAGGTCAGCAGTGGAAGCTAAGTCTCTGAGACAGCAGGAGCATAAGGGAAAGGAGACACTCGAAGAGGAGACTGAGATACAGGCAGTTGCTGCGGGAATTCAGTATGAAGTTCAGAGGCACAGGAAATGGAGTAGGGAGAAGGGTTTGTGCAGAGTCTTACAGGGTTAGAATGTGTGGAAGGTGAAGGCAAACCCAGAAGTTTGGGGCATCTTGCAGGGACTGATATGAACAAGAGTAAGTGAGAATAGATTTTAGGAACTTGAAGCAGACAGTAGTGGGCTACTGTGCACGGAGAGGGAAAGGACAGGTCCAGGGCAGCCTCCTGTTTGTGGTGGAAGGAAGCGAGGCGGTCTGCGGAAGGTGGGTGCAGTTCCAGCACCATAGGAACCCCACCCCGCCTCCTCCCAAGAGGGAATGGGATTTCTTTGTGGTCTTGGGCTATTGTTGACTCAGGTGACCCAGGTAGTTGGCTGAGCAGGTACCCAGCTCCCAGAGTTAAATCATCCATCAATGCTTTAGCAGTGAAAGGGTTTAGGGAGCATGTTCCGAATGATCCAATATTCTTTCCCCACTCAGAAATTTTCTTCTTGATAATTATATTTATATATGTATTTTGTGTGAATTATATGCATATGAATATACAAATAACTAAGTAAATAAACAAGTAATTAACACTCATAGAGGTGACTATGAAGAACATGAGAGTTACAATACAAATTCTGTAAGGATTTGAAAGTGAAGACATCAACCTGAGGGATGGGCAGAGACACACACATGGCCACACACAGGACGGCTCTGCAGGCACAGAGGACTAATAGCCATGGCCAGAGGCATCAGGGTAATGTAAAATCAGAAGCTATAGAGTCAGAAATACATTTTTAAGAACTTTATGCTACGGTCTGAATGTTGTGCCCCTCCAAAACACAGGCATTCAAATCTAATCCTCAATACTATCCTCAGTACTAAGAGGTGGAGGCTTTGCCAGATGATTAGGTCATGAAGGCAGAGCCCTTGTGAACAGGGTTAGTGTCCTACAGAAAAGGTCTAGAGAAGCTCATTTGCCCCTTCTGTTCTCCCGTGTGAGGGAACGGCGGAAAGACACCATCTGTTATGAAGGGCCTCACCGGGTACCAAATCTGTTGGCACCTTGATCTTATACTTCCAAGACCCCAGGACAGTGAGCAATAGGTTGCAATTATGTTGCTAATAAATTAGCATTGTAAAGGGTTTTGTTATGGCAGGTTGAAAAAACTAATACATTCTCCCACATCTTACATGGTGAGTAATCATTCAAGATTTTTACTTTTGCTTGTCTGGCTTTTTCTTTTCCTTTGATTATTCAATAGGGTGGTAATGTGTTCACACTATTTGATAAAATGGATTTGGCAACAATGTATTAAATGATTTTTAGGGGCAAATGCTGATTTTTAAGAGACGGAGAGAAAATTGTTATCCAGCAAATGATGACCATCTGAACGAGGACAGAATCAATGTTAGTGGAAAGAGGGGACATGAATGGTAGAGATACTGAAGTAAAAGCAGAATCTTGATGGTGAATAGGATGCTGGACCTGCAAAAGAGAGAGGGAATCAGGCTGACTATGAAGATTTCAATCAGAATAAAAAGGAAAATAATGGAATTAACACAAATGAGTCATTCACCTTAGAAAGAGGAACACAACTTTATATGAGACTTGTGATTTTGAAAACGCATTTGGACTTTAAAAGAAATGTCCAGCAGATTATTAAAGATCCAAGACAGAATCTTGGGTGAGAGCTTGAAACTGAAGAAACTAATTTGCGGGCCATGTGTGAGGAGGTTGAGTCACAGGGTCTTGTTAGTTCACTGAGCCTCACAGGGGTGAGTGTAGAGGGAGATGTGAAAAGAGACAAAGATATAAAAAGAGAAATGGATGAAATTGGAAAAAGTAATAGAGTGCCCAAACACTGTCAAAGGCAGAGGACATTTAAATATTGCTAAACACTAGTTGCTAAATATAATTAGGAAATTATTGTCTGGCTTTGAATCAGCAATTCACTAAACACGTGGAGGAAATGATCTTGGCAAGGAGGAGAACTGTTCTTTCTTCCAGAAAGAGAACAAAGACAATTTTGAGTTGAACAGAAAATTATTTACATATTGCTTGTAATATATAGGTAAAGTAAGGGTCACATCTTAAGTGAAATCCTGTCTCATAATAAAAATACATTTTAAAAGGCTAGGGATGTGGTTCAGCACTCCCTGAGTTCAATCCTCAGTACTACGAAAAAAGGAAGACCTGGTAAAAAATTCATTCTTAGGAGTTTAAGAAGAAGGCATTAGAACAGTAAATGTGAGAAAACAATATGATGGGAGGTCAACAAGAGATGAATAGAAGCAGGGTTTTGGAACCCGGTGAGGGGAGAAAGAAATGTGAGAGGACTCAGTTCCCAAGAGGCTCATCAGTGCGCCCCGTGGTAGCTTCAGACCCAAAGAGCTCAGCTGTGGCCAGGGATGCCTCCCAGAATTCCATCCTGCCTACTTCTGTTTACTTTCAACTCTGTGTTTTAGTTTGTGGCTTAGTAGCCTTCCCTCTGTCCCATCCTCTGGCTCCTCTTGAATTTGTCACTTACACTACTCTTGGTTTCCTCAGCCAAGAACTCTTTCAGCGGTCCTTATATAGCCCACAGGACACCCACTGCAGTCCCTGCCCTTGGAGATTCCTACTGCCTCTGTCCATGGTGGAAGCAGTGAGGCACAGGAGAGACAGGGTGAAGCAGACAAACCTGTAGCGAGACAATGAATACACTGCAAAATTTTAAAATTGCCTGGTGATGGAAACAGGGATAGGCAGGGGCTTATTAAATCAGGGCTGTGAACTAGAAAGAACAGACATGGTAAGTGTTGGAAGGTATGGTTTGAGAAACCTACAAATAGCCAGTGAGAGCAAAGGGAACATTATAACACCCTTTGAGATCTTCGCCAAAAACAATAAGCTCTGGATAAAGCTGAGTTATAACAAGGGAAACATTAACTAAACTATTTGAGGAAATATGGTGACAATGGAACAAGAATTTTAAAGGACAATATGGCCTTTACGAGTATCAATATTAAATTTCCTGAATGTAACAATTCTACTGCTATTTATATAATTTTCGCCAATGAGATAAGTTGGGCAAATATTGACTGAAAGAGTTTAATCCAAGTATTGTAAAAGATTAAACATCCTATAAGATAGCTACATTAAAATGTTTTTATTATAATTTAGAATCTTCTTTTGCCTGAGCCCCTAAATAAATGTTTAAAAAGACACCACTATTTAGAATCATTCTGGGCATAGAGAATATAAGAAAATTTATTTCTGAGAATAGAGTAAAAATATATTATTAACTGTTAGTTCAGACTACATTAGTGTTATTAGTGATAACAGTACAAATTATTGAGATAATTTTACACTGGTGTCACAACGTATGCCATTCACTTTTCCACACTGTTAAGACTTTGCAAGAAATTCCAAGTGGAGTATACACATTTTTAAAATTTGAAGATATTTTTATCATCTCATCAACTGAGATTAACCTATTTGAAGGAATATTAGGATAAGTTACCACTTAACTCTGCAGGTACAAAAATCAGTCAAATACTGTGTACTGAGAACTTTAATTAACCACTAAGTGATCTGTAAGTCAAAAGACAACATAAATGTATCACTGGCTTGGGTTCTAAAAATCATACAATGCAATTTAAAGATTTTTCTATATATTCTCAGGAAAATACTTTTTCATTATGCACTGATTATCCTAACAATACTACATCCAAATTAACTTATAATCTCAATCTTTTATGCATTTTATTATAATTTAATCACCAAATTACAATCATTTAAAGTGTCAGCACACCGGTTTTGACAGATCGATGGACCTGGGAAACTACTGCTTCAGTCAACATGCAGAACCCTCCTGTTCCCCCAAACTTGGTTGTGCCTCTTCACCAAGAGTGTTAACCATGAAACAATAAATAACTACTATGCATCATGGGCAACTATTCTATTCATCATGGGCAACTATTAAACATAGTGATTTGCATGGCTTTAAATTTTTTATTATAAATTATATCTTTAGACATTCTCATACACTAACAGAATCATAGATGCTATAAAGCAAATATTCTCTACCAATGAAGTCATTTTGACTTATACTGTACTGGGGGATTTTCTGGCAGGGGGAGCACTTCACACTGAGCTACACCTCCAGCCTCTTTTCTGTGTTTTATTTTGAGAGAGGGATTCACAAAGTTGCCCACTCTGAAATTTGTGATCCTTCTGCTTCAGCCTCCCAGAATGCTGGTATTACAGTCCTGCACCCCAGCTCCTGGTTATTACTATTTAAAAGGTTTCCATAGCACACAATGAGTTGAAGCAGTTTCCCTACCTCAACAGCTAGGAAGCAAAGCCTGGGCAGGGTTAAATTACAAAGCCAAGGTCAGACAAATAGCAGGATTAGGACAAGAACAAGTTGCCTTCTTCCCTGTCCCAGATTTGACTTCCAGGGCAGTGCTGGAAATTCACAAATGGAGACAGCAACTGTGAACACCATTTCATGTGTTTCTGCCTAATTATCATGCAGCTCAGAGCTGTCCCCCTGGCAAGAGATTGGGGAAACACAGTTGTAAAAGGAGCCTCTCTCCTCCATGCTGAACAAGCGCCAGCCAATCTGATTCATGTACTAGCGGGAGAGAGGTTCAGGCCAGGACTTTCATACTAAAACTCAGAGTTTCCCTGTGCATGGAAGTAAAATGAATTTTGAAAAGTGAGTGCACTGAAATATTTAGGGAGGTCTTTGGCACTGAGGGTATACAATAACCCCCTGGGGAACATCCAAAATCCTCATTTGTGCAGTGGGAAAATGAGATTACCTTAACACGGATGACAAGAAAAATAGTGAAACACTACTTAGAGTTATCCTGAGATACATGGGAATTACTACTGAGTCATCGCCTAAGGACTAATTATAGTCATATCAAGGGGCTTTGCAGTCATACTTTGGAATAATGGCCTTCATGTTTTTCTCTCTTCTATGTTGGACAGTGCTCACAAAGGTTCTGTTGTCAAAGCTGGGTTCAGCTTGATCCCAATACTAACTAGCTCTGTGCCTTTTGGATGGGAGGTAACCTCTCTAGGCTTCAGGTTCCCATCCACAGAAGCAGTCACAATAGTGCTTTCTTTACAAGGAAACCAGGGCTTAGTAGAGGGAATATTCGCATGATCAATGATTCTTATTTTCCTTAACTGTAGCCTAGTATTATATGAATTTGAATTTTCAAATTGGTGGTAGTGTCCAGTTTCTCAGACTCTTTTGAACTTTAACATGTTAAGATGAGCCAAACAAAATTCTGAGTAAACTAAGCTTTGCTTTGGGCATCGTATACTTGTTTATTTTGCTTAAAACTGAATTCCTTATGATTTAAGGTGTTGCTTTGGTAATCTAAACAAGTGCACACCTGTGATGTGACATCAGGTTTAAAAGACACTCTTGAAAAATGCATCCGTCCTGTCCTACGGCCTTATTTAATTGTTTTACCTACTTTACAAAGGCATTTAAATTTCTGACATGAGAAATAATGTGCATTTTTTACATGGGAGAAAGGAAACTCATACCTGCCAGGAGTTGGAGAGAAAAATAGGAAGAACCCCTGGAATTCTTTCAATGTAGTATGTTAAATTGAAAATATTATTTAGATTTAACAGAGTAGGAAACCGGGGAATATTTTGGCTTTTATAGAAAGGGAGTGTGCCTCATAAACAGGACAGTTGGAATGCATGGAAAAGTTCCAGTTAAAACAAGACACAAAGCACATGACTAATATTGCCTTCCCGAGTTACACAAATACAGCTCTTTAGAATTTACCTCAGAGGGGGCTCTGAAGCCCTCCCTGACATGTTGGTGTTTTTTGAAAGTCCAAATCTGAAGTAGGAAGTATGTTCTAAGAGATGTAGTCTCGCACCCCATTTTTCTTTCTCACAGCCATAAATTCTCCCAAGTAATTGTCAGAAGACAAACGGATGTGCTTAGCTAAACAATTAACTCCAAGAGTAATTGGATCCACCCTCAGGAACTACTCCTGTTGCATGTTGAGCGCCTTCTTGGCTCGCCCGGGAAACTTCACGGCCTGAGAAAAGACAAGCACCAAAGCGTCATCTTCAGACGTAGATGGTTCTGTCAGTCAGCTTTTCGTAGCTGGGACAGAATATGTGACTTACACAACTTAGAGGAGGAAGGGTTTCTCTTAGTTCTTGATCTGAGGGGTTTCAGTCCATGGCTGGCTGACTCCAAAGCACAATCATCATCACGATGGGAGCGTGACAGAGGAAGGCCCCTCCCCTCCTCGCCGGCAGCGGTAAGAGGAGGACAGAGCCCCAGCAGGCGACACGCCCCCCAGAGGTGTGTCCACAGGGAGCGCCTCCTCCCAGGGAGCCCCGCCTCCTAAGAACCAGCTCATCCATGAACTCATCAGTAGGTTGATCCCCACATAAGATTAGTGCCCTTGTGATACACTCACCTTTTGAAAGCCCCACCTCTGAGCTCAGGAGAATTTTGTGTAGCATGTTAGACCTGACTAGAACAATGACAAATATTCTTTTAGCTTTTTCACTTGTTTCAAGCATAAAATAATGTAATATAATAATATAAATAAGGTAAATTATAATGGGGTATAATTTAAAAGCAAACAACTTTCAGATTGCTACATTTTACCCATCCTTCAAACCCAGTTCTAGGCCAATCTATACATGGAAAGAGTCCCCCATCAATCACACTTTCTCTTTCCACATTTCTTGTAACTTCTTCATAAATTGCCTTCCGTATTGTTTTGTTTCAGCAGAAGTTGTGCACTTAGGGTGCCGTTAGCTTTGACTTTACCTGAGGAGTACTAGTGTACGTTTGTTGCACCAGGGTTATCAATAGTGCTCTTTTCAAGGTACAAAATAAGCAAAGGTGAAGCATAAATTATACCGTCAGTGTGTGCTACAGTCAGAGCTTTTTCAAAGCAAAACTGATTACACTACGTATGAATGAATTACAGGGAAGAATGCTAAGGCGATCCTATCTGATCGGCTTCTTGTAACGACTGGTTTTAACACAAATGAGTATCATTAGCGGCTAAAACAATGGCTGTTCTTATAAATTCCATCTTGAACTACAATTCTGATTAATGCCCTCCTAGCCCATGTAAACTCTGACTCATGTTGGGATTACCTCGGCAAGGGCAGGGCAGACAAGTGGAATGTGTAGCATTGTACCAACATTTCTCAACCTGCCTGAAGTTCAAACGGATTTATTTCCCTTCTCAATTTCCAAACATCTCTATGCCAACATAAAATCACATTATAATCACACGAATTATTTACTGTGTAATAGGAAAAGTTGAAATTCATCTCTAGAACATAAAGGTTACATATTATAAAAGCCTTTATGAATCTAAAGCAAAGATATTAATACTGCTTTCTAATGTTGGCATGGACAAGAAAATTCTGCTCAATAAGAAATTACTCTAACTTAATGGGGAAGAGAATATTTGCTGAACTGAAATTTGGTTAAGACACCAGCAGTAAGAAAGTATAAATTAATTTAGCAGTGAAAACAGCATTGAAAATCTCCTTTTAAGACAGGATCATTTCATCATATAGAGTTCTTAGAAACTAGACATTCTTTATCATAAGTCAGCAGAACTATACACTATCAGGAGACCAAACATTCAAAATAATATCACTATAGGTGTGTTTATTTTCACACATTTGGAACATCAAGATTCCTCCACTGTATATCATTAAACAAGCATAGTTATATTACCCTTCAAAATATATAGATTTTGGACATGAAGACTCAAAAATGTAAATAATCAAGAACCTCAGAAATTCTACTGCAAACTTAGCCTCCAATTATTATGCCATATTCATTCATTACACAAAATAAACTTTTTGAGATGCTTTCAGGTGAACTAAGTTCTAAACTTAAACACCAAGGAGACTAAGAAAGTATGTTTAAGACCCAGTCCTCTGAGAAGTGTCTAGTCATCTTTTCCAAAAGAAAACAAAACAAAACATGAAAATTACAGATGGCTTATTTCATACTGAGTAATGTTAGGCTTAACAACTCTTTCAAAAACATTTACCTGAATTCTTTTTGTCTCTTAGCAACTTAGTTTTCAAAACTCGTATGAACATTTATTAGGAATTGTGCTAATCTGATAGGAAGAGGGTTCTTAAAAGCAGTGGATTAAATGAGATGGGGTGAGATTTCTGCTTACCAACAGATGCTGTTCTGAGAGCCACTCTCAGACAAGCGGCAACTCCAGGATACTGTGAGAGGTCTCCGCCTCTTTGATTCTGCATCATAAGCACTGGCAAGTTCCCTCAGGTCTCAATAAGGCTGCTGCAGGTCAAAACATCGTATCCATGGTCCTGACAGAAGAAAGCAAGATAGGCAAAGGGGAAAACAGTCTTTCTGAGAAGCTTTCATGGAAGCCCCATTAAGCAGCTTCTAGCTCCATCCCAACCACGAGAATTATCATACAGCCACCATCACAGAGAGGTTGAGGACTGGCGTTTCAGTTCCTCTCAGAGTTAACCTCCACAAATCTTGGATACTGATAACGAGAAAGGACAGGCAAGCAAATCGCAATCTCAGCCTTCTCAGAATTGGCCTCCAGCGAAAGGAGCCACCTGCTCAGAAATGTCTAGGAAGGCAACAAGCTCCTGTCCTCCAGCTCTATCCTCTCCACCTGGTTGCCAGTGGCCTGCAGCCAGTGCGGCTCTGAGAGGGATTTAAAGTCAGGCGCCCCTGCCTCAGGATGGGAGAGCACTGTGATGTCATCTGTGCTTAGAACTCAGGGGCACCGATGTTTTTGCCTAGTGCCTTGTCCTCTCTGACCTTCTTAACTCACTTTTGTTACCAGTAAATCGCTTGCTTTGAATCTCAATCCTAGATTCTTCTGGGAAACGAAGATAATTTTTTTCTTATAATGTTCTTGTTCCTTTTTTTTTTTCTGAACCTACCACATAAGAATTGAACATTGCCATGTATCACTACTCTTCTTTCCAAATACACCTCCAAAGTGCCCAATTTAGTCACTTGAAAAGCTAATAGCAGGTAAGAAAGAAAAGAACCCAGATGAGTTTTACTAAGTGTACATACTGTAATATGTTTTTCAAGTGAAAAGAAAAGGCGAAATTATTTAAAATAGTTTTCCCCATAAAAATACTCATTTTCACAGATGTGGAAGGAATATTTATTTTCTAAAACTTTGAAATAAACAATATGATAGAAGAAAAAGAGAGTTTTCTAGGTGCTGCTACGGTAGAGTAATATTTTCTTAGACAAAAATTATATACATTAAATTGAATTTTTCAAATGTATACACATGGATCCAATTGAAATATTCATTTGTTGCATAAAATGACTCTAGTAGCACAAGTTTTGCACACACATGTTACAATTCCATTAATTATATCTGCTTTTATGTCTATCACCACACTAAAATATTTTTCCTACATTCTTGGCACTGCAAAGAGCAAATGAAGATGGCAGCAAATAATGTGGCTTGTATTATGTATATGTGTGGTCCAAGCACAAACCTAGAGGAAGACGAAATGGAAGCAGTGGAACCACATCCCTGTCCCCCTTATTTTGTGACACTGTCTCATACAGGTGCTGGTAATGCATTTTCTTTTGCTCGCTAGAGATTCCCTACTCAGATCTACCTTCGCTTGGGAACTTACCATGCTTCCTCTATTTCTCCCAGTCCCCTATTACTAAATCTTCATTAAAACTGACTTGTCTTCTGTTTCCTGTTGCCTGGCTTTCAGAGAAGCAGATCTAACCAACTAACTTTTCCTTTTCTTGTTTAAGAGCCTTTTAGGAAACTTCAAATCAAAATTTGCAATAACTAGGGAATGCCCAGTGATGAGAACGCCAATGTATTTCATTTTGATGTCAACTCATAGTGTGACTGAGAGTGTCAGTCATCAGCTACTGTATTTTGAAGGCACCTGTCACATTTAGAAGACCATGGTATATGAGATAATTCTAAAGATACACTGTAAACTTAGCCTTATGTTGCTCAATTTGTCTGCTTTTGACTGTTAATACAGTATGTGTGACAGTGTTCACTTTGTTTTAAATGAAGTAGCTTTATATAATTATCCAAGTTTAATTTTAATTTAATTTGTATAGTAAAGGCAGTTAGAAAAGAGATGCTGCCTGGGAAAAATGCATTTCTTACAAATCATTCAATCTAGGAGTAACAGGAGAATCTGAACAATTAGTTCTATTATCAGAGATTTTCATCAATCTTATTTATTCCTTTTTCCAGTATTTTGAAAGTGTTGTAAAGATTTTACAGTAGAAAAAATAAAGAGCAATAGTTCTCATATTTTTCAGTCGATCAGATCCCTTGACTGATGGAAAGAACTCAATCTAAACATTGAGACCTCTGGTTTTTTATGGGCTTGTTTTTGTTTTTTTTCCCCATTTGCTTCTCCTTCTCATTTCCATAGACTCAATATTCTCAAAATAACATGAATATTCAGTACCATCTAAAACAAAGACTACTTAGTCAGAAATATGTAGTTTCCTGATTTCTGTGTACTGCAGCCCTCTGGTTAGGGATACTTACTTTATTATGATAGGAACTATAGAAATCCCATAGCTATCACAGACATTTATTTCTGGGAAATAATTTAAAAATAATTCAGCTTTAGTCAATGATTGTGTCACAAATATGAATAAAAAAAAGGAAGGGTGTGTTAGGAGACTTTCAGTGTCATGTCTCAATTATATTTGTAATAGTTTGGACTAATTTGTCCTGAAAACTGCATGCAGGGAGATTTTACTTAATAGGTATGTATTTTATGTTACACTTTTAAAACTTGTCTTTATGAGCCAAGAAATTCTTATATTGAGGACAGCAAATTATTTTACTGGTACATCTTAAACATAACGATCACATCTATCCTAGGGAATGTGTACCAGCATGTGAGTCTTCTTTTATCCCCATTTACTACAAATTTAAAGACATGTGACAACTTCCTTTTTCTCTGCACACAGAACTACATACACACATATGCACATCACACATGCACACAGATATAAGTATCCATATATACATATCTGTACATATACAGACACATGTAATTTATGTTCATTAAATATATTGGGAAGAGAGAGAGAGGGAGATATGATCACATTGATCATAGGGAATTAGTACCTGTACATTATATATCCTGTTTTCCCTTTTCTTCCTCCTTTTGACCACTCTTCCCCTCCTCACTTACAAGGCTTTCTTTCCATTTTATCCTTCTTTTATCGATTTTTTCTCCCTCTCAGTTCCCCTTTCTTTTGAACAGTTTCTTTCTATTTCACCTATTGTATAATACAACTTGGTCCTTATTTACACTTTCAGTTTCTCACATAAGA
Source organism: Dinomys branickii (assembly GCA_004027595.1). Lineage (NCBI taxonomy): Eukaryota > Metazoa > Chordata > Mammalia > Rodentia > Dinomyidae > Dinomys > Dinomys branickii. The sequence continues at coordinate 78,292 of PVLD010004172.1, read as the reverse complement.
GCGATAATGTGATATTTACACATATTTGTCCAATTTCACTTAAGATTATGGTCTCAAGGTGCATCCATTTATCTAAAAATGTCTCACGTATATCCTTCTTTATAGCTGAATAGTACTCCATCATATACAAAAACCCACATCTTCTTTTATCCATTCCCCTGTTGATAGGCATTTGGGTTGTTTCCAAGATTTAACTGTTTCAAACTGCAGCGATAAACATGAATGTACATATATCACTGCGGTAGGATGTTTTCAGTTCTTCTGAGCAGATACCCAGAAGAGGGAGAGCTGAGTCAAATGGATCCTCTAATCCTAGAATTCTGAGGAATCTCTGTACTGATATCCACAATGGTTGCACGAGTCTACACTACAACCAACAGTGAAGGAGGGTTCCTTTATCCCCAGAGCCCCCCCAACATTAATTATTAGTTTCTTTTTTGATAATTGCCGTTCTTTCTGGAGTTAAATGGAATCTCAGGATTGTTTTAATTTGCATCTCTCAAATAACCAGGGATGTTGAACATATTTTCATATTTTTATTTGCCATTTGTATTTTCCTCTGATAAGTGTATTCATGTCACATGCCCATTTTTGGATTGGGTTTTTAAATTTAAGTGTTCTAATTTTTTTCAGTTCTTTGTATGTTCTAGTCCGAGGGACAACTGGCTAAAAATTTTCCTACTGTGTGGGTTGTCTTTTCACTCTATTGATAATTTCTTTTAGTAGGATGAGATCCCAGTTGTTGGTTCTTTGTAGTATTTCTTATGCAGTCAGGGTTTTGTTCATGAAGTCTTTGCCCACACCTATGTCTTCAAGAGCTCTACCTAGTCTCTCTTCTAGAAGGTTTAATGTTTTACTGTTTAGATCCATTTCCATGTGGAAAAACAGTTTTTCCTCCACAATTTATTAACGAGGCTACCTCTCTTCCAGTGAAGGTGCTTGGCCCTTCTGTCAAGGATAAGGTGGATGAGTGTGTTTTGAATTGTTTCTGCATCTTTTAATCTATTCCAATGCTTCTCACTGTCTGTTTTTTGCCAGTACCATACTGCTTTTATCACAATAGCTTTATAGTGTAATTTCAAGTTAGGGATTGTGATACATCCTGTCTTGTCTTTATTGCCTAGAATTGCTTTGCAAATGAATTTTAGAAGTATTTTCTCTAGTTCTATGAGGTATCCCAGTGGTATTTCATTGAGATTGCATTAAATTTGTATACTAATTTCAAGAGTATGGCCATTTTTACTGTGTTCTTTTCTTTCTTCCTCCAAGGGATATCTTTCCATATTCTGATATCCTCCTCAATCTCCTTTTTCAAATTCCTGTAATTTTCAATGTGTAGGACTTTTACATCCTTTGTTAGATTGATTCCTAAGCATTTCATTCTTTGATGCTATCATAAAGGGTGTTGTTTCCCTAATTGCTCTCTTCATGGGTGTTTCTGTACAGGAATGCTATTGATTTCTGAGTATTGACTTTGTATCCAGCTACACTATGGAATTCAGTTATTAAATCTACAAGTCTTTTGGTGGAGCTTTCGGGGAGAGACACACATAATTTAGTACAGTTATTTATAATGACATTGTAACAGTTGGTTTATTAAATGCCTTCTGTGCCCTGAGCACTCGCCTACTATGCTTGGCCTCACTTCATCCTCATATTAACACTGCATCTGGCTGTAGTGAGCCCTGTGCTGCAGCAGAGGAAATGAACACTTAGAGATTGCGGTAATAGCCTAAGAGCACACAGCCAGTAAATGTCAATGCTATGGAAGTTTGGAAGTTACTTCCCAGTAACTGTTCAGCCATACTTCCTCATCCCATCTGTTCCCTCCTGTTGTATCATAATGGGTAAAAGTAAGACCTGAACTGATGCTTGTGGGTCAGAAATGGAACTGTTTGTAATATATACACTTGTTGGCAATAGGCCATTAAATCTTTTACAGATTTGTCAGGGCAACACACTTTTGTGTCTAATAGCCGCAGGGAAAAGACATATGTTTTAAAATATGTCTGAAGACATATGTTTTAAAATATCATTCACCTTCAAGTGTGTTAAGAATTTTCATTAGAATCAATAAGAAATTATCCATCATAAAACACACTAGAAAATAAAGGATAGAGTATCTAGTGAAACATCATTAGACAAATGGCTGGACAAGTGGCAACCACAAGTGTAGAATAGGAAGAAGAACTACTCCGTCACACACCCCGGTGTGGTGTCTGGGCAGTGCCAAGGGCTGCCAGGAAACCACTGCTGGAAAGGAGGCTTCCCGTGTACATACTTGCGGAGAGTGGGAAGGTAAATGAGCTAGGCAGATCTGGAGGCTGATGCCAGATGCCAGTGTCTGTAAACAGCAGTTTTGCACTGATGTGTGCACAGTGCAGAGATTTCTGAGAGACAGGGAGAGACAGAGAGAGAAAAAACCTTAGTACCTGCTTACTAATAGCACCTGTGACATAGGCCTAGTCAGTGACAAGATTTGCTATAATTGATTCGATTATGTGCCTTTCAGGTATTTTAGTCACTTGCATATCTTAAAATTAAAAAGAAAGTCCTTACATGTTATGTCAAAATGTGTCTGGCATATCTCCTGTGAAGTGTAACCATGATACTTTCTAGAAATAATGTTTGACACTGTTCCCATGGAGTTCAATTTATGACCTCCTCCAGTTCTGCAGAACCACAAAGCCTACCTCCTCCAGATCCCTTTATGGGATTTTTTTTTTCCTGTAGCTACATAGACTCTGAGAAACGTCAACCTTGGAACCTGGAAAGTATTGATAGGACCAAAGTCTCTCTCCTTCTCATTCATCATATTTAGGTGTGTGCAGTTTGAGAACAAAGGGTAACACTAGACGTTTTTGAACAAAAACTCAAATAGAGAAATAATTTTGCTCATTAATTTGTTATGCCCCATGTGTGCTGTGAAAGTAGGAGCCCAAAAAGAGCTTAAATCCGGGTCGACTTAGGACAGAATCCAACAACCATTAGAAACAGAGCACAAGGCTCTGCAGCTTCCTTCCCATGAGCCTGCTGAGGGAAGGGCTTGGTCGAGTATGAGCCGAAATAGGTGTCCCTTTATGTTCCCTTTGGCTCATGGCTCAGAGCTGCTAAAAGTCAAGGTAGGTCTGTGTATTAGTCCTTTCATGTTGCTATAACCAAATAATGGACATTGTATAAATTATAAGCTACAGAAATTTATTTTACTTTATTATGTGGGACTGGGGACCAAACCCAGAGCTTCATGCATGCTAAGCAAGCACTCTACCTTTGAGCTAAATCACCAGCCTTCACAGAAATTTCTTAGAGATCTAGATGCTGGGGAATCCATGATAAAGATGCTGATATTTAGTAACTGTTAAGGGCTTTCTGCCTTCACAAGGCAGAAGAGCAGAAGGGAGGAAAAAAGCCGAGTACTACGTGAAGGTAACGTGTAATAAAGGGGCCCCAGCCCATTCACAAGGGAAGACCTAAGACCCAGTCACTTCCCGAAGGCCCCACCTCTTCACACTACCGCAGTGGAAACCAAGTTTCAGCACATGAGTTTCAGGGGATGCACTCAGACCACGGCAGTTTGCCAGTGTGCTTTATTTTTAGACCTATATTGGTTTTTTCTGAGAGGAAAACTGAAAATGTCACTCACTTTTCTGAGTATTTTAGACTAAGAAATTCTTACATTTTGCAGGCTAAGGCAGATGGAAGATTTTTAGGCTAAGGAGACTGTATACTTAAGTGGCCAAGCTGGAAGTCCAGGGAGCCAAAACACTAGTTATTTTTAGTTCTTACAATTCTAGGCCAGATCTTTCAGTAAAGATCAGTGAGGAACTGTGGCTAATGTATATGAAAAGATGATATAAAGCCAAGGACAAAGGGTACAAGGGATGCAGGTTAAATAATAAGACATTGAAGATGGTTAGAAAGGGGCTGGGGATATAGCTCAGTGGAATAAGCACTTGCCTAGCAAGCGCAGGGTCCTGAGTTCGATCCCCAGTACCGCAAAAAAAAAAAAAAAAAAGAAGATGGTTAGAGAAGTATGTTTTCACCTTAACCCAAACCAGGCACAGGGAAATGCAGGAACAGGTGCGTACTGCTACACCAGTGAGCATCGCTACCGTAGCTCCCTTTCTCTCTCTGCCCACTGCCAGCGCCCACAAAATGCCAAATTTAACAACTCTTTTACCTTGGATTCCACAATGCAGGGGCAAGTTCAGAGAAAGAGAAGGAAGGAGAAACCAGTTGGAGTGGGATAGGGATATTCTCTGTATTCCCTTAGAACCCCGTGTGTGGTTGTGTGCCCAGATATACACAGACATACTTTTGTTTAATGCACATTGCATTTTTAAAGCAGGCACTGAGACAGCAGATAAAGGTACCAGATGTCACGAGTTCCCCCTTAGCATAAAGACAGCCTCCTCCCTCCACCCCTGCCCTTCCTTCTAAAGCAGAGCAGGAAGCCCCTTCCTCCAGGTTCCTATAGCACTTTGGTGAGATTGCTCTTGTGCTTGTCACGCTGCTTTATTTTTAAGTTACTTGGATCCAGGATGTTCACCTCATTTACTGTGTGCCTGTGAGTGAGGTGGATAGAATGACCTGTGATTTCCAGTGTCCTTAGGTCCACTTATGGTAAAGGACAGACTGTGGATAGGATGTGTTGTTCACAACAATTTCATGATAAAATACCATGTGATTCAGTCTGTATTATAGTTTACATACTGAAATCTATGACAGTGAACCTTATTTTAACATAAAGTAGTTATTGTATAGAGGAATAAAAGTAAATAATTTGCTGGCACACTTGCACTATTAAAATACGCTCTAGTATAGGGATCTATGGAAAAGGAAATTGTTAGTCACCTTAAAGAGATCCAGTCTGAGAAATTAAATTGCACTAACTGAAGCAATTATTCAGCTTAACTATTTCACTTCTAAAATACAGAATCCTGCCATTATGTCTGCTTCTGATACTCTTCACACCAAAACAACCAATATGAATGCAACCAGTTTCCATTTTAATTGTTTAAATGTCCATCTAGATCATTTTTCAGAAGCTACATTCATTATGACTCAACATGGCTTTACTTTTTAAAACTGATGTTGATGCAGTTTGTAATATTTTTTACAGAAAAAAAATTCTAGAACCAAAAAAAAATTTGCTTGGTTCAGAGAAAAAAGAATTTAGCAAGACTTCAATGCACTAAAAATTCTGGAAGATCTCATACTATGGCAGCAGAATTCAAGCCAAATCCCCAAATCTGTCTCAAATCACATTTTTGTTACCCTCTCCCCCCAATTTTATGAAACTTGTATCTCAATAAGCAACATAGATGCTAATGAAATTATGCATTATTGGATGTCATGTATTTAAAGCAAAAGGTCATCCTGCTTCGGTTTTTAAAATACATTTTTGTGGGAACTGTGTATCTTCCTATTGAGAGCAACCCTATGATGCATTTTGTCTTCCATTGCAGAAGACAATAGATGCGTCTCTTCAAACGCAGCGTCGTGTGCCAGCTGCCTTGAGCTGGGCCCAGAGTGCGGATGGTGTGTTCAAGAGGTGAGTTTTCCTTTCACTTTCTTCTTTTCCTTGTACTTGACTTCGTCCTCAGCATTATTTCACCGCCCTAATATTTTGTGCCTTGATGGTGCAGCAAGAAAAAAAAAAAGATAATGCTGAGCATCAGGAAAAATTATTTGATTTTGTGCTGTTGGAAACAGCGTATCTGGCTGAACATAAAATTAAATATACCTTTTTATTGGGAAAATTATAATAATTTTGAAATGAAGTGCAAACTATGTTTTCCATCTGTGCTATAGAAGGAATTGGCAAACACAGTGATGTCTGAGAGTTCAGCAAGCTTTGGTGGGAAATTCATGCTGCAGCTTGAGGTGTGAGGTTTTACCTAAGTTGCACTGTTCTCTTGTGTTGGCTTATTAAAGAAAAGGAAGCTAGTTTATTCACCCATTTCATTTGTTTTCACTTGAAATACTTGAAGATAACTCATGTATTCCATTTCCTAGCATTGTTTATCAGTTTGTTTGTTACTTATGAAAAATCTGATGTTTTTTCTGGCACAGGACCCTATCTATGAGCTTTGGTACACATTTTAATTCTATGGAATGAATAATAATTTAGAAAATGTTTATGGTTGAACTTTTACACAGTGCTTTAGAAGCCCACGTTTCAGTCACTGTAATGGCAGATTCACAAGGACCCCTGCCCCCTCCCACAACTCTGACTGGCACAAAAAGTCAACAGAGTCACAACTCTGAGAATAACAGTCAGTTGTACCACAGAAGGAGGGATTTGGGCTTTGCAGAAAGCTGAGGAGTCAGATAGAAGAAGATAAGGCAAGGGGAAAGGAAGGTGACTATCCAGGGGAGGGAGGCAAACCTGCGTCCTTTGTTGGCAAACCCTTCAGATGGGGCCTCAAGAAACACATTCAGAAAGTGGCATGGCTGTGCATGTCCCTAAACATACACAGGGCAGTGTAATCTAATTTATGTATTCAAAAACCAGATTCTAAAGAGCCTGAATTGGATGCAAGTCCTAATTCAACCAGCTTCTACCTGCATAAACATGGACATGTTACTTGATCACTCTGAACTTCCACTTTCCTTTCCTCTAAACTAGAAGTATCAGGTGCACCTTCTTTGCACTATTGTGAAGATGTAATTAAACAATATGTGAGAAGCAAATAGCACAAGGGCTTTGCTTAAGATATGGGAGTTACAGCCAGGTAGACTTTGTGTAGTTTGGAAAACAAGGAGCATTGCCTGGGTTAACAGTCCAACCTCAGGAGAAGCATGCTTGGACATGGCCGCCATTACTTTCCACACCATTAAGAAGGAGCTGCCCACTCCCTGCTGGCTGACCTGACAGCATCAGCGGGCAGAATGGATTGTTGAACTTTGGAAGATCACCCATCATCGAAGCACAGACACACTTGGTGTCTTGTTTCTCAGCTAGCAAGACTGGAAGTAAAAGGAAGGATGGCGAAGTTTCTCTTTTCCATAATGAGAATAGCAATAAAATAATCCTGGCATGGATAATTTTCAAAATTTATCAAAAGTAAGAAAGCCACTAAAAAATTGATACAGGGTATGCTGAGTTTTCTTGCATTCTCATGCAGCATGTTAATATATCATTCCATATGCTTTATTTTCTCTTTCTTCTTTTGCTACATCAAAATAATCAGAAGATAATTATAAGGGAAAGTACTTTATCAATATTACCTGGGTTAATGTTTCTTCTTAAAACCTACACTAGAACTCTCGTCTTGACTGATACATCTTATGGGATGTGTTATGATTTGTGTCTGGATGTCCGTCCAAAGCCTCATGCAGTCGTGTGGTGGATTTCTAGAGTTTGTGATTGACTCCTGGTCCAATGCTGGGATTATGGGGGTCAGTGCCACACCTGCCCTGGAGAAGGTAGCTTGCATGCAATATAACTAAGGGAAAGAGGCTTGCTCGCTGCCTGCTTTTGCTGTCTTCTGCTGCCATGAACTGTTGCCCTTTGCCATGTGCCTTGGAGCATATGACATCTGCCATCTGCCTTGGAGCCAGCTGGGTATGGACTAAAACCTCCACAAATTGTCAGCTAAATAAACCTTTCTTTCCTTAATTCTGGGCATCAGGTGTTTTGTCTCAGCAATGAGAAAAAAGTAACTAAGACAGGGTATCACAGTTCAGAGGGGAGCCTCAGGGGATAGTTACCCTAAATCAATGATGGTAAACCTAAAAAGTTCAGTGATCCAAACAGCCTAATGCAGTACACATGTCATAGGTTTGTCCCTGCTGTCCTAAAATATGAAAAGAAAGACATTCACTGTCTAAAGGAAGATGACAGGGATCTTCCACTCCTGTGTAGGATGCAGTGTTTGGAAGTCTAAAAGATTCAGATAGAAATTGGAGAAAAAACTTGTTTTATTTATATCAACAGAACATTCTATTAAAATGAATAAAAGTAACAATTGATACAAAGCCAGCCACAGTGACTTTAGCTTGGATTTTTCTTTCTCAACTAGGTTTTAGATGCAAAAAGCTGCCTGTGTGTGTGTTTTTGTAGAAAAGGGTAAAACATAAAGAAGACATTAAAATGGCACAAAATAGCAAGAATTAAAAGGGTGAGGTTTCAAATTGCTTTTCTTTTATACAAAGTGAAAAGTAGGCCACAATGGATAAGGGCAGCATTCCATTCTTAAGTTTGATGCCATGGGTATTTTCTTCCCTTTTCAAACCTAATTGGCTTGTTGGCAACGTTTTCCCGAGTTAGTTTTTATAGTAGAGTAAAACCAGCCATGCTGATTCAGACATTGCAAAATAATTGAGCATAGTTTGACAGTTTCAGAAAAACTATTTGATGTTTCAAGATCACATTAAAAGCTTGCTGCATAGTTGCAGTAAATTAACCTCCCCATCCTTCTTCTCCGTTCTCTATACACAAGTAATAGAATCCCTGGCTAGCTGAAGAAAAAATTTAAAGCAATTTGTACATTATTCCTTTTCTGTAATTTGAAATATTCGGACGCTTGCGTCTGTAAAAGGCACATGGCCCTTTGTCTGTAACAAGTCATGTGAGTCAGGAATGTATAAACACGTACCAAGCCTCACATACTCTCTGTACTCCCCACGTTTGGGAGCAACGAGCCTGCCATTTAGCTCGCAGCTTTCTGGAAGAATGTTATTCATACTGTAGCAGTTATTTGCCACCTTCCTCTGAAGAGCTCCACGCTATTTATATCCCATCATCCTGTGCCGGACTGTCCCTATTTCTGATCAGTGACCTCATATTCAACACTCATGTCCACACAGCCTTGATGATCCCATCTGTGTAATCCATGGCATTCTGTAGTTCTCTCAATTTACTCCTCGTGATAATTATATTTACTTGATTCATGACTAAAATCACCCATGTCCTATTGATTTTGAGGATAAAGACTCAATCTGCCTTGCTATATTTCACACACCTGACAAACTACGGCCCCTGAGGAAACAGTCAACATGCGTTCACTGAAGGATTAGCTGATTAGAAATCCAGTTCTCTGAATTATACAAAATAAAGCAAAAATGAATGAATAATGGTTCAAAATAGCCACTGTCATGAAGAGCACCGAGTGCACAGCCAGCTCCTGGATAAGCATATAACCCAGGTCACTCACAGCAACAAGATGGAAAGGAAAACATAGCCGGGCGCAGTGGCGCACCCCTGTGATCCCAGCGCTCAGGAGGCTGGCCCAGGAGGGTCACTGCAAGTTCGAGGCCAGCCTGGGCTACAAAGTGAGTTTAAGGCCAGCCTGAACTGCGTAGTGAAACCCTGTCTCAAGAGAAACAAAGACAAAATAAAATAAAATATATATCTCTACTTTTCACTACACTTTCCATTCTTAGGGAAAAATCAGAATGGCTATATGAAAAATTTAAATATCCATTTTTTCTTAGGATAAATTAAGACTTACTCCATTAACGTGAGATTACTTGCGTGGCTATGCTGAATGGTAGTGCACGTTTTAGAACCAGTTTCGAAGTCCCGGCATCTGAGCTCCAATCTTACATCTTTCTACCTTATCCTGAGCATTTTCCTTGGTTTATTAAATCATGTGCAGGCTATTTTATGTATAAAATGTCTGGCAATTTGATGGCCTAACGAATTAGATTTCTATTACAAATTTTCAGTATTCAATTAGGCATATGATTTCTAAAGACTGTCTCTCATATTGTAAACATAACAATATATAATGAACATACCAGTTGAATTCTTTGAGAACTGAGACTCACATTTGCATGCAATGAATGGTCTATTTTGGCTGAATATTCTTTTGGATCTATCTTTCTAAAGTAAATATTTGGAAAGAACTAAATTGGTATAATTTTACAATGCTCAGTTAACATTAAAAGTGCTTGGTGTAAATCTCCACTTTAATAATACATTTTCTTCTTTTTAGATGAGATTTAGAAATTTAAGTTTTACTTATGACAAGTTTGCCAGCACTCTTATTAGAAACATGCAGCTATTTTAAACAGTTGCATAATTTGTGCTACACTGGAAATGGTGTCCTGGCACTATTTTCTGTCTTAGGTTTTTTTTATTATAACTAAAATGATACGCAGTAAAAAAAGAAAATCAGTGATCTTCCTTCTTTTAAACAGGATTTCATTCCAGGTGGACCCAGAAGTGAGCGCTGTGATATTGTTTCCAATTTAATAAGCAAAGGCTGTTCAGTGGAGTCCATAGAATACCCATCTGTACGCGTCATATCCAGTGAAGATGAAATTAATACCCAGGTGACACCAGGAGAAGCATCAATCCAGCTGCGTCCAGGTTTGGTCATTTTCAAATAAATCTGTTATGATTCTTAGTAAGAATTCTAGTCTCTATCAGAGAGTGAGCTGTATGACCTCAGACACGCAGCAAACCTGACTGCAATGATGTTATAATTACCTGTCCTGCTCCCACCGTGGTGTGACTGTGCTCCTGTGCTCCTACAGCTCTGGGGGAAAGGAAATATACTTCACTGCACTCCCTCTCTCTCTCTGGCGCCTAGCAGACTTCGCCATGCAGAAAGAACTCTGTATTATTTATTGGATGCATTGATCAATTCATTAGCAGGAGACATGACTTTAAATAATTGTGGTGGTCTTTCTGATGAACTTTTAACCAGAAAACTGAAGTTCATTATTCCCATAACTACCTTGGGCAGCTTTGTGACGGCTCTTGAGGTTAAGATGCATCCTTTCTTTAGTTCTCTGCTGCTTCCCATTCCATCTCGTGTATCCTTCAGTTTGATGCTTGTTATGGGCCTCTGAAAAAGTATTTGTTTCCTCCAGATTTAGGGAATTCCAGTGCATGAACTGCATTTAGCAAGATAGGTCAAGGTATGCAAGTTTGTGCCTCTCAATTGGATGCAGTAGATGGTTCAATTTAATCACTAAAGCAGTATGAAATTACTTTTAAGTTTTCATTATTTCACTGTGGGTGGCCCTGTCTTGCCATTAATTTTTAAAATAATCAGTCTTGACACATTCTTCGTCTCACTCCAAATGCAGAACTATTTCATCCAGATTCTTTGATTACCAGAAAAACAAAATCCCCTTCTGTCTTGGCCCTAGGCATGTTCCCAGCTTCCAATTAAAAATGTACTCTTCACCATATAAAATAATAACACAGCCCAGTATGGACACATGCGAGTAACAGCTGGAAGAGGATGCACAAACATTCAAGTAATTAGGTTGGTGAGATTGTGCTTCTTGCCACCTTTCATTGGGAAAAAAACAGCATGGTTGAGTCCAGAGAGAGAGAGAGACAGAAAGAGAGAGAGATGGACAGGCAGAGACAGACAGAAAAGATTATATACTCTTCACCTAATTCTAATGCATGTTCACTAAAATCTATCCTTTGATATTTCTATAAACACATGTGAATCTCTTTGACACATATAGCTTTTTATGTCATGACTGCCCAACTACCTTTAATGATTTTTTGTCTTCCTGTTATTCTAGTAGGTCCATTATCCCAGTTTTTCTGATCTATCTGAGTCTGCCTAGGTCTTCTCCTAGATTCTTTCTAAATCCCCTAATTTCTTGTAACTTTCCATATCCCCACCAGCACTTTCCTTGTGTAACTTTCCCACTGATCATCCACCACAGTATTGAAAGATTTAACCCTGCCACTGCCCACGGCAGGCTGTATTAACATGGAACAGTAACATACACATATTTCAGCATTGACTCAGGTGTGCTCCCTAGAGCACATTTGAACTTGACGGCAGGTTATTTGTATTTATTCATCTCCAGCACAGATCCTTCTTCCAGTACATCTGTGTTCCATTCTTCATTTCCTTCCACAGGCTCTTCAGAGTGACGGAATTTTAAAGAGCACTCTTAGTACCTGCTGATGAAAGAAACAGACCCCATGTAGCACAACAGAACAATCCAACTTAATCAGTAACCTGGGTGTCTTTGTTCATTGGTGTCCAATATTTTGGCTTGCTTGGTCCACGATGAGTATAATTGTCTTGGGCTACTTGTAAAATATATAATATACCAAATGTATAAGTGACAAAGCTATATGTGTTAAATCTATCATACCTATGGGTTGTATCTCAACTGTGTAATAGGCACCAGACAAGGAGTAAGCACTGCACTGCGCCGTCCCCTACACAACCTTCAGGCATCTGCTATGCAGTCTGCACTCCAGCATTATAGAATCAGGTCATGAAAAACATCTCCGACAATTACCTAATCATGCTAAAAATCCACAATCTTGTACAATCACATTACTAGCTCCCCAGGGTCACATGCCGTCTGCTCTCCGCAGGTTAGACATTCCTATTTAATTTGATTGGCTGGCATAACAAAACACCATGCACTGGGTAGCACAAATAACAGCAGTATATTTTCTCACACTCTTAGAAATGCTACAAATGCTAAAGCCTGGAAAGTCCAAGATCAAGGTGCCCGCTTACTCTCGTGACCTCGCCTAAACCTAATTATCTCCACAACGCCACATCTCCCAGTGCGTGACACTAAGAATTAGGACTTTCAGCACATGAGTCTGAGGGAATACAGTTCAGTCCATAGTACTTGATATATAAAATAACGTTTTAAAAGTCCACAGAAAATATATTCAAATTCATCATATTTTAGGCAAGAAAATTCAGTTCCAAAGAGTTAAATATTTTTATAGGCTCTTATCTTTAAGCACAGTGCAGTAAGTCTTGAAGTCAATATAAAAAGATAAATACCAAAGAACAGCAAAATTAAGAAAACCGTCTCCTAAATAATTGTCTCTGCAAGAACAAATAAAAATTATGTGGTGCGCATCTGTAATTCCAGTACTCTGGAGGCTGAGGCAGGAGGATCATTGAGAGTTCAAGGCCGGCCTGGGCTACAAAGTGAGCTCAAGGCCAGCCTGAATGGCATAGCGAAACCCTGTCTCAAAAAGACCAAAACAAAAACAAAACTTCCAGTCCTACACTAATTACAGCAATAAGGAAACACAGCAAAATGTGTAGGATGAGGCTGCAACTACTCTCAGCAAAACACAAACCTTTTAATTCTTTTATTATGAAAGAAGAATGAAGAGAGACGGACTAAGGAGCCAGAGAAATAGGAGCAGAAAAAGTAAAACAACCCTGAAAAGCAAAGGGAAGGAATCCACAGCATAAAGATATAAACAAGAGAGTTAATGAAATGCAAAATCAAAAGCCCAAATTAATTTACAAATCCAAGGGCTGCTTCTCTGTGAAGTCCAATAAAATAAACAAATTATGGGCAAATCTAATTAAGAAAAGAGGATGAAAACAACCTACTTACGGAAATTGTAACCACAGAAACAAGCATTTAAAAAGAGAATATTAAGAAAATATAATCTCCCCAAATAAGTGGTAAGATGTTTAAATCTTGATAATATAGATAATGTTCAGGGAAAATATATATGTCTAAAATTGATTCATGAGAAACCTAAAAACATATAGAGCTTAAAAAATTATAAATTGTAAAACTCCCCTTAATAGAATAAGAAACATGTCTTAAAGACCTTAGTTCTAAATGTTTTCATGGTAAGAAATGTTTCATTCAAACATTCAAGGAACACATCATCTTTATTTCACATAAATTAATTAAATGCTAACTTTCAGCAGATTCTCATAAAGGAAGCTTATCATACACTACTTACCTTGAGTGAATGTGAGTGTACCTTCACGTGTCCTGCTCAGCTTTTGTTTTTATGTGTGGGGCATCGGGAGACGTACCTGACGCAGCACAATGCCCTCAGCTCCTTCCCTCTGCTCCCTCACCCCCCCTTTCTTGATTCTCTTCCCTTTGAAAAAGGAATATCTCCCTCCTTCCTCATATCTATTTTTCTCCTTTGCCCTTTCATTTTTCTTTTGGGTTTTGAAAGCATTTAAGATTTGAAAACTAAGTTACACTTCTCCCCTCATGTGCTACATTTAATGTATATGCTCCCATGAGCTTGGCTTTTTCCCCTTTGTAGATATAATGATGCTTTAGTTCTTCTGAAGCAACAGATTAATGGCTCAGCCCCTGGGAAATGGTTTCAGTGCTGTTGACAAGAAATGGTGGAGTTCATTGGACAGGAGGAAACTGGATGGACGTGAGAGACAATGGGAAGGTGGAATCATTAGGATCGGTGATTGGCGGACCATGGGGGACTCCTGGAATCTGGCTCAAGTAACTCAGCAAGGGAGGGAACACTAGCCCCGTAGAGGGCCTGCTGTTCGGTTCCAAGTGGGACTACTCGAGGCGAAATCCGGAAGGAGCTCTGGCTAGAGACAGGGAAGTGCTGGAGACATCAATAGGAGATAGAAAGCAGTCAGTATGTGCGACCTTAAAGGAGTAAGAGAATGAAATGAGAAATACTTAATTTTGTTTCACTATAAAACTTGATCTTATTCAAGTTCTCACTATTGGAATTATTGTATGCAAATTAGCCTAATTGTCTAGAGTGCATAAATAATTTTTCCAACATAGTTGTGAGCTCTGTATTTTATAATCCTCATCTGTAGCAAATACTTATTAAATTAAGTTGCAAACTAAACAGTGAGTTTGACAACAAAGAAATACCAGTTTGGGGCATAGTGTAATATAGGCTGTATTTTACCAACTCCAGAGATGTGGAACAAGACTTCTGGAGATAAAAGTATTTTCCTGACACATATAAGAGTCAAGGACTTGGTATAATGCAAAAGTATAAAATATACTTATTCTCTAATATTAACTTTGATCTACCTATGAATTATCACCATATTTATTTGATGAAAATTCATGCTGTGCAAATAGTATCTCTTAACTTTTAATTCATTGTGGATACTTTTTATAGAACATATACTGACTAGATTTCTTAAAGAAGACTTGTAGGACTTAAAAATGAATATTATAACTGAGGTTGAAAAATGACATTTTCTTTCACTTCTTACCCCTTAAATTTTACCTTTTAAAAAATTTAGCTATAAATCATTAATTTTCCCTAGGATTTACCTATAAATGATTCTACCTGATGTTGTCTAAAAACATTGACTTTAAATCTGAAGAAAGAAGAGAAGGAAATGTCTAAAGAAAAGAGAGACAATTTTAATTCAGAAATAATACAATGTACCGTATGTGATAAAGATTCGTATAAGGCTATATCTTACTAATTTAAGGCAATGTCACATACTTCCTTTTAATATTATAAGAAAAATTCTTTTAATTTGGTATAGTTAAATTAAAATGTTTGCAAGATGCCTATACTTTCTTCATGTCAGTTTAAAAAAAAAGTCAACATTTTAACTCCAGGCCCTGGCAAACATCCCATCCAACCTCCCCCACTCCACTCTTATTTACAAATGGGCTAGAGTTTGTGTTTTGCTGCCTTAAACCAATCTTATTTGGAGGGACTTTTCATTCCTCTACTCAAATAGAATGAATAAACATCAGCTTCTCTTTCTTCCTCCTACATTTTTCTACATTTTCTTATGGTTTTTCAATTTTGTCTTATGCAGAACACTTTTCCATCCTCTGTTCTTAGTGTCCAGTACATTAGAGACACTCACATTATTATCCGAGCTGTGTAAAACTCATTCCAACCCTGTTTCTTTGGGCTATTCAAACCAGTCACTGGCAGTAGCTACAAGTAGGTCATCAACTTTCCTCCTACTCCTGTTTCGCATTCTTTGTCAGAGACTTGCTTCTTCCCTTTGAAGTTAATTAGGGGAAACAAG
Source organism: Dinomys branickii (assembly GCA_004027595.1). NCBI lineage: Eukaryota > Metazoa > Chordata > Mammalia > Rodentia > Dinomyidae > Dinomys > Dinomys branickii. The sequence goes on along the minus strand of PVLD010004172.1, from coordinate 62,573 downwards.
GATCTGATCCTTTAGAATTGGAAAAGATATGAGGCGACAGCTTCCCTGGAGATAATACATGCAGCATCATTAACATTCTGGGACAAGATGACACCCTTCCTCCTAAAGAAACCCTAAACTCCCTGCACAGTGGGACAGAAATCCTAGATACAAGCTCCTTCTGGGACCTTTTCAAGTGATGTGCCAAAGTGTGTTTCAAGCATGGAGTAGTTATTGAATAACTACCTAGTAAGTGGCTATGCACGTGCCAAACACAGGGCTTCAGAGGTAAAGAAACAGTTCCTACCCTAATGTTGCTACATTAGATTAGATTCTACTCTAGGAATCATAATGGTAATAATTACTAACACACATATTTACGCACATGTACCAAATACTATGCTAAATATTCTACTAAGCTATATCCTGTACTAGTTTTTAGCTACTAGTAGAAGATAAAGATGTCTGGAATCTCATAATTATGTATATGGTAAATATAATGATATGGAAATTGCCATGGAAACACTGGGACATGATATAGGTCCAGTCCAGAAAAAAGCAGATTACTGAGCAGTGCCTTGAAGGGGGAATTACATGAAGAAGGGAGGTTAGGCTACCACTGGCAGAGGAAGAAGCATAAGCAAGGCATGGGAATATGAACTTGTGGGGTGTAAGTAGGGATGTACATGCAGTTTTGCATTGGTAGAGCTAAATATCCAGATAGAGTCAAGGTTATTACATAACTTATTTAATCTGCCATGTTTAGTCACCTGAACACTAGCTACTGATGGAGAGCTACTGACAAATGTTAAGCAGTGACATAAGTAATTTTAAGCTTCAAAAAGATGGACTCTGTGGTATAGACGGTGACTTTAGGGAAGTGGGACTACAGAGGAAGGCAAAAGGAGAGGCCATGGACATTATTCAAGAAAAAGCAAAGAACTAAATGCATAGGAATATATGCTGATTTTGTGATTTAAATCCCAGGGGATAAAAGGAAAATTGGGAAGTACTGTGTCCAAGAGAATATGAATATATTTTAAAGAAATTCACATAAACACACACCCAAATAGATTATTCGCACTTACCTGTCTTTCAAAAATATAAAGCTGTTGAAAAGAAGGTAGTATTGGTATCATGACACAAAAAGAACATGAAACTAAAAAGAACTGAGTCATCACCAGAATATCATTCTCATCATAGAAAATTACTCATTATTTTCTGATTGTTAAAGATATGAGAAACAAGAATAAAGTCATCACTACCTTTTATCTCCAACGTCTCAAACCCCTAAAGTGATAAGAGCAGCTATAATTAACTTCATGTGAAATATAAAGGGCACACTGACTTATATCCTTTATTAAAATCCAATCTCAACATTAGCCCATGGCACCTTACAGTTGAAAATCGAGCACATACTCCAGTCAAGTTTATCCTTATCCATGGAAACAAAGAAATCCCACAGAACATAACTTTAATAAAACCTGATGCTTGGAATATTTCCAGATAGTTTTAAAGTAATAATAGACACATGTTGAATGTAAATTGTAAAAATTTAATGAAATTCTTTAAATAAAATTACCTTGTAAACTATGGAGAGTTATTCTTGTAGGAAGATTCACCTCACTTCTCCAACACTCCCAGTCTCTTTATTTTAAACATTTGGATATAACCAGCTAGCAATGGGTGAATTTGAGGATATGGTTTCACTCAAGGAAGAATGTGGCGGTTTTCAGGAGAGTTCTGCGGTTGTTGCCACATCACTTTGCCAAATAGTTCCTTCGGTAGCAATCTTAGGCCCACTGAAAGTGAAGACGCGCTGAACACCCTGAAATGATGTTCAGGTGTTAAGTAACATTCATGTTTCACTCTCCTTCACACACCCATTATACCTATGTGCCTGCTCCAGTGTATTGGTTCTGTAATGAGACTCTACAAAAACGTTCAGATATTCAAATAATAAAATGCTAACATTCCCAAAATCGCACCAAAAACCTCACATCATTTTGAATATCCCAGGACATTTGAAGTTGGGAATCTTTTGCTTAAAATTAAAAGGTATTCAGCATATAAATATTTAAGTGAATGTTCAAAGGAATTAAAGTCCAATACCAAATTATCTATGTGAGTTGTTTTTCCAAATTTCAACCTAAAGTTTTTCATCCCCCATCTTTTGAATCTGCTTTATCTCCAGTGTCTATAAGGAGTCTTGATGCCCCATGAGACTGAGATCTTCCTTAAACTGAACTTTGAGTATTTTTAAAGGGAAGTTGATAGTTCTGCCAACATTTTAACAGCTTAATGCAGTTTGAATTTCACTGCAGGGCCTTAAATGTCTCATTTTTTAAAAGATTTTAAAGTTAATGGGATATACTAAATTATCATAGCACCGGCGCATACCAACACAATTTAAAAATAAGTCAACCCCAAGCTGTTTAGTAGCTCCTTAAGGCCAAATCATGTTTCCCAAACTAAGAATGTACACCAGCCCAAAGGCAGTTCCTAAAGGCATTGCCAGAAACTTGATAATACTTAGAAGCTTAGCAGTGATTGTTTTCTTAGATCTATCCATTACTCCTTGCCTGTTTTATGTAATCCATAAACACAATCCATCTAACACAACTGACATAGCTTTTAAAATTAGCATCAAAGGCATAGCTATCTTGTTAATAACTTCACAATGGTGATAGATGTAATATTAAGTCATATACTTAGATGTTTCTCTGTAAACCAATGTGTTTCACAGTTTTTATGTCATCTGGCCTTTGAGCCCCATTGGTGGCACTCCTGCATGAACTATCCATGTTGCCAGAAGTCATTTCTACTGTCTCTTCCTATGAGATACTATTGCCTAGACATCTGTCTTCAAGACTTTTATCTCGGATATAATTATCTAATCCAGAGCCAGTTTGAGGTTGTGAGAAATAAGCTCACGGGCAAGGTATGGTAATCCAAGTTCGGCCCCTTTGGCCTTCTTATAGCAAATAAAGCAAACCTGGGGATCAGCCTATTTAGGTCTACCTATCTTGAGCTGATACTTAAAGCTTGAACTTCAGAGGAAGTTCAGGGGCTTTGCAATGTACGGTAGCATTTATTGTTCCTTCCAACAATGACTAAAATTCCTATGTATGGAAAGATTCTCCCTTCCCCCATCACTGAAAATTTATCTTACAAAGACCTTGGCCCATACTAAGGACTTCAACAGACCCAGGTGCCTGTGCTAAGGCTGGCATCTTGGTAATCCAACATCAAACCGCAGTAGCCTACATGCTTAACCCCTGACCATTTCACAAGACTTCTTCACAGCCTCTTCATGGAGGCCACTGAGACCGTATCCTGCTTGTAAGCTGTGAACAGGTGGTATCTGCTGAGGTCCTCTTGTAGCCAGCATTTGGAGCACCCTGAATAGCTTGGGCCTCCAAGGTTTGTGATTTTGCTGATGCTGCACAGACTTGTAGTTTTGCTTAGGTCACCAAACCATACTTTTGCTGAGGGCCCTGCGCAATATGCTGAATGTTTGCTGCTTCTTGCAGCCAGCCATTCATCACTAGTCAGCATCCTCATAAACTGCAGTGATTCACCAAGATAAACATACCAAGGGGCCGGGGCCTAAGGCCTTCTGCCATATGCCCAAGTCAACTGTTAAAAGAAACAACTACACAGCTTGTAAATTTAAAAGAACACTGACTTACACATTAAAGTTCAAGCCCCTCTACGGGCACTCTACTGCTCAGTTTGTTCTGTGCACATTTCTCAGTTGCTTGCCCTGGATAGCAGTTTTCAGCATTTCTGCTTCTACAGATAGGTGTTTTTACTAGAAGCCCCAAGGCTGAACAGGATAAATGTTTTCTAAAGGCAGCTCAGCTCCTAAAGAGTTAGGGTGAAGAAATCGATGGGGCTGGGCTACACATGATCCTTCCAAACTCCTGAGCTGCCAAACTGGAAAAATTACACTGAAGAGGTTTCTGCATTACATTAGGCATCAATACCTAACTTCTTTCTCTCATTATTATTTATAACTTTAAAAGTTTACTGTTTTGTAGGTTAGGTGATTCAACTGGAAAACATCTGATTTGGGAAATAAATTGAAAAGAAACTATTGCTATTTTTAAGTGCTTTATGCTTTGGTGCACTGGGGGATCCCCTCAGAAGGCACTCAGACCACCAATTATGCATACAAGTTGGAATTTTTAAAAATGCCTTCCATTCAACATAGTCTCTGGGGGCAAATAATTATGATGTAATATGCATTGACTTTATTGTTTAAGAAGTAAAATTCACAGATTATAAATAGATGACTTTTCCCATTATATTTTAAACTGAAAACAGATCTACCAACTCTGTAGGGCCCTCTGGGAGTAACCCAGGTCCATGTATCAAACGATAATATAACAGAAAACTAAACAAAGCTGCATCACAGACGGCTGTCCTTGAGAAACTCCCCACACATTTCTCCTTGAGGTGCTTCTTCCAAGCCAGTTAGTTTTGCTCAAGATTCATGTGTCACTTCTGTATTCCATCTGCTACATATATTTACTGTGCTCCTACTATATGTAGGACAAATATTCTCCAGATCTTTGTTCTGCTACCACTGGAAATCTTTCTTTACCCCAGTTTTTTTCATTAGCTAATTCATGATGAAATGGTGATTATTTTCTATAGCCTAAGGTACTACTCAGCACCAGAGGTTTCACATCTCATATGTAAATATACCTGAACTCAAAAAACAAAAAAGAAATCTACGTTTAGTCTTAAGTATCTTCCTAGTTTGCCTGGAGTCATTCCACAAGCACAGCTACCCACACTCTTGTAGGGGACAGAATGCTGCTGGCTGCTTTGCACTGTGCTTTTTTACCTACTTAGGGCAATGATTTATGTGATGACATCCTATTACATTTACATTGTGTTAGTCCATTTGTTTCATCCCTGTGTGACCTACAGAATTGTGAGATGGGCATTGCAGAATATGAAGACTACTAAATTGGTTTCTGAAATGCCTTATAGCTATTCTAGAATCTTCCATACCTTATAATGTAAAATTGTGTAGTATTTGCTCAACATTCTAAATTATGACTTTTTGACAGCTTATCCTGAGATATATAACAATGAAAACTACATGATGTTTTTCCTCTTCTTTTGAACTAGGAGCTGAAGCTAATTTTATGATGAAAATTCATCCTCTGAAGAAGTATCCTGTAGATCTTTACTATCTGGTTGATGTATCAGCATCAATGCACAATAACATAGAAAAATTAAATTCTGTTGGAAATGATTTATCTAGAAAAATGGCATTTTTCTCCCAGGACTTCCGCCTGGGATTTGGCTCATATGTTGATAAAACTGTCTCTCCATACATTAGCATCCACCCGGAGAGGATTCATAATCAGTGCAGGTACATAATATTTGATGTGAGTGATACCAGATCAATCCTTGTCTTCTGAAATTTCATTTTGTTCCTATGTAAATAATTTAGGTTTTACAATTGCATCTTACTAAATAAGAATCAAAAACATTTGAGGAGGAAGGATGTGTTTTCTTTACACATATGAAACATCCTGCCTCATATGAGTAACTTTTGATAATCTTTCAACACTCGGGCCTTATGTATATAAATACCTGGTTGGAAATTCTGTATTTCCTTGATGATTGCTCCAAAATTGTTGAATTAAGCTTTAATACAGTTTAAAGTATATTTCTTGCCACTAGTAAGTCTCTCCATCACTGCATCACGGTTGTGTATAATTATGCTGCTTTTGATGTAACTACAGAAGCAGCTCAGTAGATGCATAAAAAATAAGTCAGAAGATGAACATTTGGGGCTGGGGATGTAGTTCAGTGGCACAGCACCTGCCTGGCAAGCTTAAGGTCCTGAGTTCAATTCCTGGTACTAAAAAAAAGTTTAAAAAAATGAACATTTGACAATTTATAAAGCCTTCTTTCTTAGCTTTTTGAAATTCTAATTCTAAATAGAACATGCTTCCCTGTGAAAACATAGGACTGACCTTAAATGTGCATCTTTTAAGTATACCTTTTGTCTGTTCACTTATCAGAGGAATAGATCTGTATAATTCTTTTCTTGTATATCATTTTAACATTTCATATTTCCATAAATTGCTCAGATTGCCTTACATTACATATTCCAAGTTACCAGAACAACTTTGTTGTCCATTGTACTAAGCTGGGTCTGATTTATCTTTTAATGGAGTTCCATGAGCCCTTTCCTTGAAATTGAATGTACCCAGGAAGGAAATCTCCCTTTCTGAGATACCATGGAATGGTTAAACGAATTTTAATGGATTTCAATTAGTCATCAATAATTCCACCGAACATCATTTTAAAAATAAGTATACTATTCTTTTTTATAAATCAAGTAATATAATATTAGAACTGAATTCTAAAACTATTTCCCAAAAATTGTTTCTCAGGTGTTCCATGACCAATTATGATAAGAAACTACTGAAAATTCTTACTTTCTTCTTTAAAATTCACAATACCTATCAGGATACTGGAAGCTCTTAATTAGCCTACAGTAAAGAGCATGTTAAACCTTCTTTAATTTTTGCACACCAAACCTTAATGCTCCTATTTCCTCCTCACAAAGAAATGTTCACCAATAGTAAACTTATAATTTTACATATTTTTATGTTATAAAATTTCCCTAATCAAAAAAAATATTTCTTCTTCCTTCTCATACCAATTATATAATTTTACTATTACTAGTACTCTGGAACTTTTAAGGAACCATAGTAAATGGACTTTGCACTTCTTCTTTTCCTGTATAGTGACTACAACTTAGACTGCATGCCTCCCCATGGATACATCCATGTACTGTCTCTGACAGAAAACATCACTGAGTTTGAAAAAGCAGTTCACAGACAAAAGATCTCTGGAAATATAGATACTCCTGAAGGTGGTTTTGACGCCATGCTTCAGGCAGCTGTTTGTGAGGTAAGAAGTTTCCTCCCATTAAGCACTCAAAGAATTTGGTGTTTTTATTTTCTCTTTTTGACTGAGGGAGTGAAACTGTAGCACAAAAGAATATCGCCCATGTAACTCATTCTGGTGTATGTTGGGAACTGAGGAGCTCAGTTGGGAAAGGACCATGTTCACAGATAAAGTCTTTCCCAAAGGACTGCCCTTTTCTTGTACCACACTCCAAGGAAAAACCAGAAATAGCTTGCTGTCCCACTCATATGACCTTGTTCTGGTTAGTAACTGGCTTATTCCTCCTCCAGGGGAACCCTCGAAACATGCAGCCAGGGACCAGTGTGGTCAAATGACTATGGTGCAATAGAGGATATACAAATAAACGTAAATGCTACTTAGGAAGCAAGCAGCATGGTACTTAAGTACATCATTCTAGCCTGTCTTAGAGTTTGTCAACTCAAACATATCGTTTACTTGAGGCAAAACCACAGTACGGATCTCTGTTATTGTGTTATTGTACAAGGTCTAATTACACGTTTATTTTAAGAGTCACATTGGATGGAGAAAAGAAGCTAAAAGGTTGCTACTGGTGATGACAGATCAGACATCTCATCTTGCTCTTGACAGCAAATTGGCAGGGATAGTGGTGCCAAATGACGGAAACTGCCATCTGAAAAACAACGTCTACGTCAAATCAACAACCATGGTAATGTAGTGATGCCTCCTTCGCGGCTATGACTTTGAGGGTTAAAGTACAAGTTTAAATTGGCAGTTCTGAACTTTTACCAGAAATTGCTTAGAGGGACAAGATAAAGAACCAGTATAAGCCATGAAGGAGAATGTATGGTGCTCCATAAAATATATGTCTATCACACTTTGACAGCATCTAGGACCTGACTCTTTGATTAAACTACAAAGCACTGCATGTTTTAAAATTAAAGTGATGCAAGAGCTTACTTTTGTATAATCCAAGGACCTTCAAAGGAAAAAAATTGCCTTTGCTTTGTACAAATAGACTAGTTCTCTGGGTTTGATATCTACAAACACATTAAGTAGTGATAAGAAAAATGCAATTGCCATGAGGAATCTTCACAGTTCAATAGGTAGAAATTCAGTAAAGGCCAGGAACAAAAGGAAAAAAAGTTAAAACAAAGCAGGCTTTGTCTACTTTACACCTCACTTCCTGCCTCTAAAACTTACGTTCGTGCAAGGCTGCTTTTTGGAGCTATGTAGATCTGAATTGTTTTCTGGGGGTTGACATAGGCTTTGGATTATATGATTAAACATGATCTTTTAGTATCACATCATCCCCATATTAGGTAAGTCTAGGCATAAATGTTGACACCTATTTCTACATTCTTGCAAATAGACGCTCCAAACATTCTCAGCTCATGGACCATACTGTCTCAGAACTTATTTCCATAGCACTCTTAGGCCAAAAGAATTACCTAACAGTTCTCTTCATTAAGCAGTTAGGTCCATATTCCTTAACTATTCATTCCTTAACAACTTAATAATAAGACACACAAATGCAATATATAGATACATAGTTATGTCATTTTTAATTAGTAATAGGAACTTCTCAAACTGTAAAATCAGACAGGACACTGCCACTTTCATTTCCTGTTCCACATTTACTACCATGTTGAGCTACTTGGCAAATACATGTCACTTAGAAAAATAAAGCCAAATGTAATCTTAGAACTGTGACCAACCTCCAGCTAGTAGATTATGGGTACCTGAAAATTATGGTCACTATATTGTGTCTCTTGAAAACTTGAAAGTTTTCATGCCACTCTTGCAAGTGAGCTGTGGTGCCCCAAGGCACCTTGAATATAATGTAGGAGCTACAATATTAGAAGCATAAGCTATGCTGAAACTCGTGTGGTTCCACACAATTGTGGTAAAATTTTAATAAATCACCAGTTCATCAGGAACACCCTGTCACACTTGTTGAAGGTCAAGGGGAAACTTATATTACCATTTCGAATAAGCTCAACTCTTGGTTAGCGCTTCTAAAAATTCAAGAATTAGAATTATTCCACTTGTGTCACTCGCCTTTGTGAATCTTCTGGGTAGCCTCGTTCACCTCAACAGACCCACCCACTTCTACTTTGTCACTTCCTGTCTGTCCTTCCTCCTATTTAACTTCTTTTAATCTGAGTTAGTCTGGTGTATTTATTGAAAATGAAGGGGGAGACAAGAAGAACTATTCTACTGTGAGACACAGAAGCATTTTTTAAAAGGAAAAATAACAATGACATAATGCTGAACTTGCATTATTGCTTGAAGTTTTGCCAAGTCCCTGAAGTCATCTCTCCACAAGTGTATTTGAAAGGATGCTGTTGCGTATCTAGGGGAGATCGCTTAGGGAAAAAATAGCTATCATAACTTTTGATATATCATGTCATAGAACCTTATGAAAATAGATTGTAATTCCAGTGGAATTTTAGATTCCACAGTGTTTGGGTCCTTTTGATATCAGAAAACTGGACAATCTGTCATGAACTGCTTTTGCTTGTTTGATCACTCCACATATTTAAAGAAATGAGCCTTCCACTTGTCACTGATTTAATATTCTAAGTAAATTAAGGAGGGGTATGCACGTTGATACCTCAAAATACTTTTCTCTAGTTATCACAGGTCTGTATTTTAAAATACCATTTCCCTAAGAACTCAGATTACCCATATCTAGAACATTACTCTAAAACAAAAGCTGAAGCATTTGTACTGGATCCTTGGGTATGGGTTTATTTGTACAAGATATGCAACTGCCCTGAAACCTCCTGTTTGTAAGGCTATATTTACCCTGACTCTAAGTGTATACACCTGCTCATTTTAAAGTGATTTCTGTCCTCTTCAGTTCAGCTATGATGGAGGCATTTTAAAATTTATATAAGTTAGACAAGTAATCAAACACTTTATCTGCAACAATCAATGCTAGTGATATTGAATAGAATCCAAGTTTCTTGAGAATGAGATCCAAATTCTGGTTCTTTTTCCTGTAAAGGAGAATAATTGTTTAAAAAACCCTTTTTATATGTCTGAATTGTAGGATCTAAAATTCAGTGTGAACCCTAAACTAATAAAAACTACCATTTGGGGAGTACGTATTCATGAACTGAAAGCACGGTAGCAAACATTTTGCAAATTGATCTTTGTAACAGCTCTGTGAGGTATCCTAATTATCATCCTTTCACAAACACAAAGTGTGAAGGTGGGCAACCCACTTGGGCCCCCTTCTGTCCCTCTCTCAGACAGAAGCTTCCTTTCCCTCAATGAATATATTCTGCTTTTTTAAAAAAAAGTGTGAAGGTTGGAAAACTTACAGTTACCTAAGGACAGAAAGCTAAAAAAATAATAAATTACAGATCTAGAACCCAATCCACCACAAATTTATATTAAAATCTGGATTCTTAATCACTTTGTCATAGTGTGGCCGCAAAAAGTAGGAAAAATACAGAAAGTGTATTCTTTGTATAATTCGATTCTAACATTCTAGTTGCAGCCTTAATATATGATAGTATAAGCCAGATGCTTTGACTTACATAAAGTATAAGATAACCATATAGTTTAAAATAATTTCTGTTTATACACTGTTCGTATTTCATATGGCTGTTGGCAAATGATATTATGTTACTGAATAAATTACACTTCCCCAGTACCTTTTCTTCAAGATTAAATGCCAGAATAAACAACTTGAGTAGATATGTAGTTTAAGAACCTGCCTGTAATAATGATAGTTTGAAGAACAGCATCCTTTCTAAGATGTGAGGTGCTAATACAAAAATCGTTAACGATGCAGAAGATGAGCTATTAACACAGAGGGCTGGAATTTGATCATGCCTCCCCACCCAGCTCCTCCAGAGTTATTCCTAGCCTTGGCCAGAGGTCTCCCACAAACCATTGACCCCACCCTTGGCAGAGGCCAAGAACAGCACAAAGCTGTCAGTCACAGCGAAAGGAGACCAAGGAGCAAGTATACAGAGGTCATGCAGAGAACAATGGCATTTTCAGATGCTGGTATAATTCTCACTCCTGCATAGAGCGATGCAAATAGGCAAGATCCTGCCATACTCTTACTGTATGTACTGTTCCAGTGCAAGCAATGTATTAGTACCTCATAGTTTAGGGGTGATATTTCCTGTTCCACATATCTTTTTCAAGTACGTGTTTGCAGCATCTAAGGAGATGGTACACATACATAACACACCTTAAATATTTTATCCCCTTCCCTGCATTTCTCTCTCTACTTTCTCCATCTTCTTTGAAAAAGATGTGCCAAGCCATACCATGATCAGTGATTCTTCACCGGTTCTCTTTTACGTCCTTAGAATTCCCTACTGCTGACTTCACAGTCCATTCCTTTTCCTGCAGTCATAGTGGGATGCAAGTGTATCAGCATCTTAGATGATTAGGGCAGAATTGTATCAAGATGTGATATGAATACATATATTTATATGTATGTGTACCAATACCAGTACCCCGAGATGAGTATATTTATTATATATTCCAAACATATAAATAAATGGGAAAAAAGGGAGAATTTCAGGAGCACATTATGCATCAGTGCAGATTTACACTTCCTCGTGAATAAAAAATCAGCACCGTTTGTGCCTCTTCTCATGCAGTTTTGTTACACATGTACTTTTGTATACCATTTAACAAGCTGGTTTTTTTTCTTTTTTACTGTGGGTAACATTCAATCTTCCTAGAACTGCAGGTGAAAAAAAAGAGTTTAAAACATTGTAAAGTAATTTAATCCTTTACTTCCCTACATAAGTTAACAAGCTCTTATCAAGTTATTACATTTATTTCCATGTTTTCTAAAAGAGATGTTTTTGATGTTTTAAAAGCCTGGAAAACATTTGTAGCTAATATTGATACCAGATAGAGTTCCATTAACTACATAATTGTAATCTTTCAGTAAACAAATCTTTTTATTATTTTACTGATGTAGAAGAAATAGCCTCTTCAGTTTCAGAGAATGTTAAGTATCTGTTTCTGCTTCCCAGCTTTGTGTTTCAGCTACATATTAATAAAAATGAAAGTTCACTGAGCACTTAATTTGTGCCAAGCATTAAAAGCAACAAGAGAGATTTAAGTCAATCTGCAAGTTTGATTAAATAATGTGACATTTTATGGAGCTTCTAAGACTAATGCCTGATTCCATATTAATGTTTGCTGAACTATCTGCTATAAATTATAAATATTGTAAAAATTTCTGCATTATTTTATGAAACCTTATTTGAGTGGTTTTTATGTTCTCAAAAAAGGAGCCAGAAAATGATGTCTGCAAACAGTATTTAGCTGGATTTATTACTATTATTATTATTGAAAGCATATGTTGCTTGCAGAAATCACCTACAACAGGCTCTGGGGAGCCTGGCTCTGCGTCTGTAGTGCCTCTGGAATGGAACAAAATAAAGACTAGGAATAGACTAGCAGCAAAATAAATTTAAAATTGATTTTAAAAATTATGGAATATATTATAATGAAATTAGATGTTTTGGCCAAATCATATTAGGAAGAAAATTTTTGTTACCACCCTTAAAATGCTTGTAAAAATCATAATCCATGTTCTCCTTCAGTAAGCAGAGTACCATAATCCCGGCTGATACCTGTTGTTGGCAGGGGCCATAAATTCCAACATCTGATAGGTCAGTTATAAAGAGTAAATAGATGAAGCAGACCAATTATGCATAACCAAGAGTATATTTGACATATTTAATAACAGCCTCCAAATATCTCTTCCTAAGCAATCATTTATTAAAACCACTCAATATCCTGTGGAGATAAAATACTGCTTTGTTTGTTTTGTAAATGAGAAAATGGAGGGACTGCGGTATCTGTGTCCCATCTGCAGTCCCACTGCCTTGTAGAGCAGTGCTTGCAATGGACACCAACCAGTGTAGCTTCAAGACAGGAGTCCCTGCTCACCATAAATACGGATGAAGCAGCTATAGAATGGTAAATGAAACTCTTTACATTATCTCATTTATCACTGCATAAGTCTGAGAGATAGACACTAGTATTTATATCTGTTAAGTATACATATGGATATAGATATAGATAGGGAAATAAAACTTCATGAATATTGACTGCTGCCTAGTCATATAGTATATTAGTCAAATTTTAATCATTATAACAATTACCTGGGATAGTCAACTTAAAAAGAGATTTATTTTGACTCACAGTCTTAGAGCCTATAGTCCTGAAACCTTGTTCCCATTGCTTCAGGCCTATGGTAGTACATCATGGTGGAAGCATATGGCAGAGTGAAGCCACTTGAATCATTACCTTGGAGCAAACTAGAGAAAGAATAAGGAAACAGGTCCCCAAAGCCTCCTTCAAAGACTCACCCCAATGACCTGACAATCTTCCATTAGGTCTCAGTTCTTTAGTGCTACACTGTCTCTTGCCAGCATCTGTCTGGGGACAAAGCTTTCAACACATGGGCCTTAGGGAAGAAACAGCAAAGATCCAAACTGTAGCACATAGTAGGCAATTACAGAGCAAGGAGATGCAGCTCCAGATGGTATGTTTACAGAATTTCTGCTCTTGTTATGGTTCTTAGATGGGGCAATTTTACCATTTGGGGGGTCATTTCCATGTCCAGAGACATGGTAGTCACAGCTAAGGAAAAGAGGTGCTACTGTCTAGTGGATAGAGTCAAGGATGTTAGTAAGATTCCTGAACTCTACAAGATGCCCTCACAACATAGAATGTACAGCACCAAATATTGAGAAACCCTGCTGTTGAGAAATCCTGGTCTATGCAGTTATGGCTGTACCTCCATATAATAGAAAATAGGGATCCCTCTCATCACTGTCTCTACCACAGAAACCCAGGTAAAATGCAACAGAAGGCCCAGAGACCAAAGGAAACCCAACAACACAGTAGGGTCCCAACTAGGATGCACAGGATGGACAGGGAGGAGTAGTGGCATGAAAAATCCAAAGCAACAGTGACAATACGAGCCAACAGGTGGTAAGTTAGGTGAACTAACATAGTGCTTAGGGACAAAGACACAGACTAGAAGCAAGAGGGTGGGGCCACCACTATTCTCTCCTTTTTATTGTTTTTTCTTTTTTTTTTTTCCTCTCTTTTCTAAACAGCTAGGGAGAACTCCAAGCGCAGAAAACTAATCCCCCAAACTCAGAAGTCAAGTTCAGACAATCTCTTGCTTACTACCTCATTCTTTCTCTTCTGCCCTCTGCTCTAGCTTCCTGAAGTTTGTGTAATCATCCTCTGTCCTCCAGCCTTGCTTCTACTTTCTTTTCCATTATCTTTGTTTTATCCACTATTCTTAAACCTCCCTGCTACAAGGTAAAACCACACTAATGAGGGGAAACATTTTGAATATAAGCTCTCAATTTATAATCAGTTCTGTTATATAATTGCAGATTTTTGCCCCTGTCATTTAAGGGACAAAATTAATAGCTACCACAGTTTGTCAGTTTCTCAACTGTGCTTGATGTATTGTTATTGCTAATTTTACTACTTTGGCTAGGATTCCATGTCTTTGTAATCAGTTGTTTTCCCTTCTCTAACAATACTGGGAAGCTCTGGAGTAATAATCACACCACAGCCCAGCACCAAAGAACTGGGGACTGAGCCAAACACATACCAACGTCTCCCTCTTAATTAACTGGGAAGGTAGGATCTTGGAACACACACAAGCCAGGAACATCCTACACACAGAAGACATCCATGAGGAACAGATTTTTCCTAGAAAGGACTTGAAACTAGTGATACAGCTACCTACTGTAAAAACTTACAAGAATCAACACAGAAAACAAATAAAAACATGTAAAATAGAAAATGACAAGACACAGATGCAGGATGAAATCTCAGACCTCCAGTCAACCCAGAGTAAGTCCAAGAGACAATGGGATAGAAGAAAATGGAAGAAACACCCTGAAATTTCTGATATTATAGCAACCAAAGTAAAGAAAAAAATCCATGAAACTATAGAGGAAATCAGATCAGAAATAATCTCTCAGGTAAAAAAATAAATGTCAACATTCAGAAAGGGATTGCTCAGCATATCTAGAGTAGAGATAGATAAAAAATAGATGATGAAGGGAAAAGATACAAACTGAAAACAGTCAATATATGAAAGAAATAGAATGCCTGGAGTGAATTCAAACAGATATCCAGGAATTTAGAAATTCCACTGAAAGCTGGCAAAACTACTTGAGTGAAACTAAAAACGGACTTTCAGACCTTGAAGATAGGATCCTGGCTAGTGAAAAGGAAAGGAAAGATACCTTGAAAATAAGAAAAGATCAGGAAGTAACAATTCATCAACTGCAAACTAACACAAAGAAAAATCATACAACAATACTTGATGTCAATGAAAAACCTAGAGCCAACACAAATGACATAAAAAATCTATTTGTAGAAGTAATAGCAGAACATTTCCCAAGCCTGAGAACAGAATCTGACATACAGTTGAGGCATATAGAACTCCAATTAGCCATAACAAAAACAAATCTACACCCAGACATATAATAATCAAGATTCCAGGAATTCAGCAGAAGAACAGAATATTAAAAGCTGTTAGAGAAGAAAAAACAGATCACCTATAAAGGAAAACCCTTCCAAATCACAGCAGACTTCTCAACACAACTGTCAAGTCAAGAAAAGCTTGGAGTGAAGTATTTCAAGTCCTGAAAGAAAACAACTTCCAACCCAGATTAATGTACCCTCAAAAACTATCCTTTAAAATTAATGAAGAAATAAAGAACAGGTGAAGAAATTCATGACTACCAAACCAACCCTACAAAGGGTATTAAAAGATATTGTAGATGGAGATAAAATTGACCACAATTATAAGAAAAAGAACAAAAAGAAGCCACCAGACAGGGAAACCAATTAAGCAGAGAGAAAAAGCAGGTAACCAATAGCAGGAAAATAACAGCACAAAGATAAGTCAATATATATCAGTTAATACCATCAAAGTAAATGACCTCAGTTCACCAATCAAAAGAAACTGATTGACAGAATAGATCAAAAACCAAGATTCAACAATATGCTATACACAAGAAATATATTTAACTCAAAAAGAAACTCAAAGATTGAAAGTCAAAGTATGGCAAACTATTTCATGCAACAGGAATGCAGAAAAAATAGCAAGGATGGCTATTCCATCTGCAGACAATGAGAACTTCAAACCAAGAATGATCAAAAGCAATAAAGAAGGTCACTGCATACTTGTTAGGGGAAAGCTACAAGAATAAGAGATAACAATCATAAATATATATGCACCAAATACTGAAGCACCCAACTATATAAGACAAATATAAACAGACCTGAAAAATCAAATAGCACAAGTCTAACAGGAAACCAAATATCCCATTGTTACAAAGAGATAGATCGATCAACTAGACAGAAATCAGTGGAAAAATAACAGAACTGAAACAAATCTGTGAATAAATGGACTTAGTAGATGTTTACAAAGTGTTCCACCAAACATCAGAATACGTGTTCTTCTCACCTGCACGTGGGATGTTCTCTAACATGGACTATATTCTAGCCCATAGAACGTGGTTAAGTAAATGCAAAGTAACAAATTATCCCATGCATTTTATATAACCATAGTGCAAAAAATGGAAAATTAATGGCAAAAGAAACTGCAAGAATTCCATAAACACATGGAAATTAAATAACACCATCTTGAACAACCAATGAGTCACAGATGAAATTAAAGAAGAAATTAAATAATACGTACAATCAAACAAAAATGCAAACACAATTTACCAGAACCTATGGGATGCAATGAAATCAGTCCTAAGAGGGAAATTTATAGCAGTGAATTCTCATATCAGGAAAATAGGATAAACAACCTAATGCTGCACTTCAAGCTTCTAGGAGAAGAAGAGCAAGCCAAGCCCAAAGTCCACAGAAACACACTTGCCCAAATTATCTTTGACAAAGGGGCCAAACGTTCACTGCAGGACGGATAGCCACTTTAATAAGGGGTGCCAGAAAAATTGGCTGTCTACATGCCAAACACTAATACTAGACCCATCTCCATCACCATGCACTGAACTAAAGTCAAAATGAATCAAAGATCTAAATATGAAAACAGAAACACTAAATCTACTAGAAGAGAAAGTAGGAAGAAATCTCAAAGGCAGAGCTATAGGAAGACTTTACGAACAAAACCCAAGCTGCAGGGGAAGTTATTTTGCACATCAAAAGAAATCATCATCAGAGTGAAAAGAAAATCCACAGAGTGGAAAATAGTTTAGTCAACTACCCCTAAGACAAAGAACTTCTATCGAGAACATATAAAGAACTGAAAAAAATCAGGGCCCCTAAATTCAAAGACCCAATCCAAAATGGGCATCTAAGATGAATACACATTTCTGAGATGAAGAAATACAGATGGCAAGTAAATATATGAGAAAAAGTTGAACATCATTGATCATTCAAGAAATGAAAATTAAAACAACACTGAGATTCCATCTCACCCCAGAAAGAATGGCTACCATCAAGAAATCAATCA
Source organism: Dinomys branickii (assembly GCA_004027595.1). NCBI lineage: Eukaryota > Metazoa > Chordata > Mammalia > Rodentia > Dinomyidae > Dinomys > Dinomys branickii. The sequence continues at coordinate 45,151 of PVLD010004172.1, read as the reverse complement.
AAAGCAAATATTGCTGGGGGGGTGGGAAAAAAGGAACACTTCTTCACTGTTGATGGGAGTATATATCGGTATAACCACTATGGAAATCAGTGTGGGGATTCCTCAAAAAATGAGGATTAGAGGTTCCATTCAACCTGGCTATTCCCCTTCTAGGTATTCTCCCAGAAAAATTAAAAGCATCATACCATAGTGATATATGAGCACACAAGTTTATAGCAGTTAATAGCTAAATCTTGGAAACCTCCCAAATGCCCATCAACTGAGGAATGGATAAATATGTGGTATTGTTATACAATGGAGTACTACTCATCTATAAAGAATGATCAATGTGAGGCTTTTATAGGTAAGTGGGTGCAACTTGAGATCATACCCATAAGTGAAATAGATCAGACCTGCACATGCAAACATCATATTGTCTTCCTAGCATAAAAAACTACCAGAGTAAATATGATTTAAAATATACAATAGAACGGGGCTGGGGGTATAGCTCAGTGGAATAAGCGTTTGCCTAGCAAGCACAGGGTCCTGAGTTCGATCCCCAGTACCGCAAAAAAAAAAAAAAAAAAAAAAAAATATATATATATATATATATATATATACAATAGATACTGTGAAATGGGAAGAAACTGCTCAAAAGGAAAGAAAATTGGGATGAGGGAAAGGAGAAAAGAAGGGAAAAGAATATACATACATATGATATCTAAGATAACTGTACTACTAATTTCCATTAGTTCATTAAAAAGAATGGTTTGTGCTTATATTGTTTGATTAATCTTTCATGCCTATATCTTTTAATCTGAGCAGCTACTTTGAAGATGATAATATGTAATAGATTAACCTTGGTTAATCTATTATCTTGTTTTGAAATTGTATCATTGTTTCTATTGGTTTTTTTCTCTTTAAAATAAAAAAAATTAGCTTAACGAGGTTTCATGGAAAAATTGTATTTGCAAAATGTTATTTTTAGTTTATGAAATTTTAATCTCTAGCTATTTCATATGTGTTACTATTTGCATAATTAGACTCAGTTACTTAAGAGTGTTTGGTTACAATTTTCCCTGGTTTTGTCATTTTTTTCTAATGCACAATACAGCATTTACAGTTAAAAAAAAGTAGGCTAAGTAGATGTGGACTGACAGTATATGCTCTGAAGTTTTCATCTCCAAATAAATCTCTGCTATCAGATGGCTTCCATGTTATTTGTGTCTTTCCTCTAAAAAAGAAGCCTGAAATATAATTCACATAGTTGACATTTTATTTGATTAGTGGGGGTTGTTTGAATAAATTATTACAATATTCAATATTAAGAATTCTAAGTCATCATATAAACTTTTTATTACTATTTTTTCTTAAGATGGAGAGAAACTTACATATTTCTCTTTATCCGTGTAGACACACCGGTTATTAAACTTCTAGCATACATCCCTACACAGTTATCACTTTAACTGCAATTGCTCCCAAAGACTCTTTCTTACCTGCTCTTCCCTTCTGACATTCATAACTTACTTCCCACAGCCTTGATTACTTAGCAGTTGGCTTGGCATGTTGCTTTACCTACTCCCTTTTGCCCCTGACATGCTTGTTATCTCTAGTAATTATTTTCAGGGTTAAGAGAAACAGCGTGTAATGGGTTAGACAAAGAGGGTTAGGTTGAGGGGCAGTGACAGCACTCAGCGAAGACAGCCACGTGTGAGGGAGTGTGTTCTCCTGCTGGCAACATAAAGCACATCAAAGATAAAATCCCTAATGATAATATGCTTCAGAGAGGAAGAGGGGAAGGGCCTCAGAAAGGGCCATTAATCCATAGGTCTCTTGTCAACGGTGGTTTATTTAAACATCTGTTGTACATTTGTAATTTTTTGAGATCTGCCTCAAGGTACTTGGAATTTTCTTTTAAAACAGATTTCACTCTAGGGTTTGAAACATGTGTTCTCTTAAGCTTAAAAATCTGACCAATCTTTTTAATGAGCTTCTGACCAAACTAGAATATTCTAGATTTAAATTTTGTGTACATTTAGCCAATATGATTTCCTGTCTTTGCAAAGGGAACAAGATTAAGAAGTCTCCAAAAGCTGCTTACATTTTTTTCAACTGTTCTTTAAAAACTGATTTTTATGTGAGTGAAGCATTAGCTGGTTAAAAACATATGGATTAAATTTTCTTTAAAAATATGAATAGTTTTTTAAATTAAGGAAAGTGAGTGCTTGGCAAGCTGCAATTATTTTTTGTCAAAGCAAAATTATTTGAAAAGTAGTTTCTGCCATTAAAATAATATTCCCAGTACAGCTGGATTTACCTTGCCTTTGCTTGTTCTCTTTAATTTACTCATATTATGCAAACAGTTATGAGTCTATTTTAAGATTATGCATTTTATTAGAAGTGGGAATAAGAATTTAGCTGGCAGAATGTACATTTGGAAGATTTTTTTTTCTATTACTTTAAAATTAAATTCTTAAGACTTGCCCTGGGCAGAATTGTTCTTATGCAAACCCATGTGGTAATACTTTTTAAGCCTTTTGTATAAATTGGTTTCATATCACATTTAAATGCAACCCGTGAAAAGATGAACAGTTGCTGCCACCACAAAGATGGACAATATAGCAATAAAAGGATATTTAGAGCTTCTCCTTGGGATTGAACCCAGGGCATCAGACATGCTAAGGACATGCTCTACCACTGAGCTACATCCTCCACCACAATAATATTCTTAATCATCAGATTGTACTTTATGTGTATATTTATAAATTTAGTATGTGGGTCAGGCAACTCAGGTTATAAGTGAAACTAGTCTATTTAATTTTTTGTTAAGTTCCTATAGTTCCAAAAATACAGAGATATTAATAACAAAACTGGTTTAGCAAAGATTTCCAGTAAAAAAATATCACAATTAGGACTGGAGAGTGCAACAAGAACAGAAACAGTGGAGTAATTTGAACTTTAGTTACACGATGCTACTTAGGCTCAGTCACAAAAGCTTTGGCTTATGCAGTTACGCACCAACAGACAAGTGGGAGGGCTTCAGGGAGAGTGTGATGTCATCACTCTGAGAGATGAACTATAGTTGAAACAATCACTTTGATTCCCAGAAAACACGTTACACAAAAATTGAGAATACTATTTGTAACTATATAACTTTAGCTAGCAATTTCCGTCAGTTTTAATTTCTCATATTTTGTAATCTAATTTAATTTTCGCTTCTGGGGATGGATCCCGGCTCTTGCACATTTTAGACAAGCACTCTATCTCTGAGCTACATCTCTAGCCCTTTAAGCAAAATTTGATTCCCCTCCTCCTATTTATCCCTAGATTTTATTACCACAAAGAATGCTACATTGGTTCTGAATATGTTGTATCTCAAAATGAAACAGGTTTATGGTATATCACAAAACAGATGAAGTGTAGTGATCATATATGGAGAGATAGTTAGTCTATATTTTGTCCAAGTAGCTGGAAATGAAAATCATACTTGCTGGATGTAGGAAACTACACCAAATACATTACTACTGTGGTTTCTTAGTGTTGCCATTAGTCATGCAGGGAGATATTATTCATGTGTTAGAGGATGGAACTGAGAACTTTTTCATGAAGTGACAAACCTAGGACGTGAGCACAGGGTTTTCTGCTTCTAAAGAAAGTTTATATTATATCATATTATAAGTCAAATATGTATATATACACATACTAGTGTGTATATTTGTGTATATGTATACACACAGATCTATGGATCTATATGTGCATATGTTTATAGGTATATATGTATATACAAATATATATTTACATTTTAATACTTGTTACTGAATTGTGCCTCCAAATGCAATTGTCACTAATGTATCCCCATGCATATTTAATTATCTTTCAATTCCATCACTTTGAGTCCATGCTAATTTTTTAAAGAGGTCTTCATGGCTTTATGTAGATATTGAATTGGACCCTCTTCATTTATGTGTTGTAGGTTTTTATAGAGATTTTGCCTATTAAAATGACCCTCATACATTGATACTGATGTTATATTTGAAAATAATTTAAATGCCTCTAGTAAAATCATAGCATTTACCAAGCAAGTACATTGTTATATGAGTTGCATGGTTTTCTTCACAATATGTGTTTGGATATCCATGATGCTGAGCTACTAAAGGTCACTCTTTTTCTTTATCTTCTATTACAGGAACATCCCTCTCTAGGTCAACTTTCAGAAAAACTAATAGACAACAACATTAATGTCATTTTTGCAGTTCAAGGAAAACAGTTTCATTGGTATAAGGTATGTTAATTTCCAAAACATAAAAATTAGAATAATTGCATTGTGGCTGAAATTGGGACACTTCTTGGAATCAGAAATGTGATACTGTATTAACTAATGTGTACTTTGTAGTATCTCAAGTTAGAATTGAAACACAAATTCTAACTAGATTTATATCATCTAGAACCAAGTGCGTGTACTAAGTGCTGTTTGGGAATTTTATTCAGTACACATCAACATAGCGTGGCACTTGACAATAATGACAAGACTTTGGTAATGTGAATGCTTTCACACTCCCTCTCTTCACTTTCCATTGCCAGAGCCCTGCTTATATTCTGGCCCAAAGACACATCCTTATAGGAGGTGAAAGTTGGAGAATATCAGTTTAATTTTTAATACCACCAGTACACTTAGTTTGGGTCCAGGTAAGGCATTTCCAAACTTTTTCTTGCTTGGGCTGCACTGAGTGAGGAGAAATTATTTCAGGCCCCATCTAAAACATCTAGCATCAGTGATGGATATAAGGAACTCGACTCTAGGCTGTCCAGGAAAGTGCCAAAAGGAGCCATCAAGCTGGATAGCTGAGCTAATTATACCCTTGGTACCCGAGGATAATTTTGGTAGTACCTAGAATCCTTTGGGCCAAGTGGGCTTTGCTAATAGAGTAGATGCCGGGCAGTGTCACTCTGGAGACACCACAGTGTCCAGCTCAGAGCTGCTCTCGTGTGCCCTTGCGGTACGGCCTTTGCAGTGATTTAGGGTCTCTGTTCCCCAGTCATTTCCACGTTGCTGCGATGCCCTAAATTTCATTATGCGTCACAGCTCACTGCTCTTCATCTCCCTTGCTCGCTTTATTTCTTCCTTCTACTGAGTAACTGTAAATCCTGTCTGTGCTCAAGCTCCAGTGCCCTCAATGTATCCTTTAAAATTTCAGAGAAAACTATATTTTTGCCTGGCTTCAACAAAAACTTGACTTTCTTCACATTTGCCAAAAAGCTGGTATTCATCCGCCCATTTGCCTAATACCTAACTACACTATGAGTCACCTTAATTATCTAATTATTATTAAGTGCTCTAAACATATCATTCATCCTGTAGGAATCTACAATGAAACTTTATTTAATTTGCTGATTTTCAAAATGTGTAGGCCACAGAACCATTTTTTTCATGGAACAACAAATTAACATCCACAGAAGTAGGACTCTGGCTGAAAATAAATGATCCAAAATACTTTAATCATAACAGCAATACCTTTTACTCACCATGTACCTATTTTCAAGCCCTGAGATTCTAAGCATTAATTTATCTACTTATCCTAGCTATTAAAATAATGGGGCACTTTTAGTAATACACTCATTTTAAGATTAGGAAACATTTAGAGAAGTTAAGTCCAGAGCTTTCTACCACTCAAATCCTGTCCTCTGTATCTCTAGATTTAATGGTTGATTTTATGTACAAATTGTTTAAATAGTTTTTCTCTTCATATTCCTTGCCGTTTACTATTTCTCCAGAATATTGTTGGCTCTAGCAGTTTCTCCCTCCTCTTTTGTAAATTTGCTACTGATTGATGAGCTATTAAGTCAGGTATACTATTAACTGAACTGTGCACAGAGTAAGACTCATCAGGATCTAGAAGCCTGAGGATCCCTTTTGAGAGTCCTGTGCATACCACGAAGTCACCTACTTTACTGCCCATGGATCTTTTTCACAAGCCATCTTTTGCCTGTTTGAAGCAGCTTTGTAACCCATCTACCAAATCCATTCTGTACGTGGCTGCCAGGACAATCTGCTAAAATCACAAGTATATTCCTAGGATTGCCCAAAACAAAAGGTTCCGGGAGTTCCCTCTGATTAGAAGACCAGACTCAGATATGGCACATGAGATCTCCTGGCCTCTGCTTGTCTGTCTGGCCTCACTGTGCTACTGCTCTCTGCCTGCGCTGTCCCTCGAGCTGTATTCTAGGTGTCCTGTGCATGCTCACTAAGCAGGACTTTTCCCGTCTTCTGCACCTTTGTTCTTGACTCCCTTCTTTCGTGCCCATACTGGGAGCCATTCTCTCCCTACTTGGCTGATTCTTACTTGTCCTTTAAGACAGAGCTCACAAGTCACTTCTTAAAGGAAACAGTTCCAGATATCCCCGGCTCTGGCATACTTGTTGAGAATCGCTTTAATCGTGTCTGTGAATACCTCTGCTGCTTCACATGTACATTATGAAAATTTCACTTTTACATACCTGTAAATTCTTAAGGATTGAAAGCTTGTAGCCTAGCAGTTGAGTCTTTCCAAGGCAGTATATGGTAGATGCTCAGTAAAAGTTGAATAAATGAATTTTGGGGACTTATAAGTGATATATTTTCCTGTGATTTGACATACCAAATTGTTAGTGCCTAAGTCTGGCTGGCATGCAGCAGGAACTTGACAATGCCTACGGACAGGAACCAAAGTGAGCAGGCACACCTTAAGCCTTTTGTACCCTGACTCCTTATCACTATGTGGTCTTTGCTCTAATCAGACTAGTTTCTTCTCAGGCAGACCTGCGAAGCCCTGTTTACTCTCATTTCCTCTCTCGGCATATCCAGAGTTACTGAGTATTATCCACTGTGAACACCTGCCCCATGATGCTCCCATCCGTACCTATGTCTTTTCCTCCTGTCTGGCCCAACATGTCCCAAAGGTCATTCTATGCAATGCTAGTCCTAGAAAGTATTTATCTTTGTTATGTGAGAAAAGAGTTTGGTAACTAAAGAAGTACTGGAAAATGCTGCCTTAAAGAACAGTAAATTACTTCCAAATTACAGGCCTACTCTGGCCAATTTAATCTACAAATGTGCATTTTGAATACTTAAGTGGGAGACACCATATATAGAATTCCCAAACTTACTTAACATCAGAACCCTTTTCATATTTAAAGTCTTCCATGGCTATGGCCCACAGAAGACCCTTTGGGAGATGCTGGTCTGTATTTTGATTGGACTGTTAGATCATCATGTGATTCAGGGTACACACACATCCGCACACTCACACTCCTGCATATGCCTGTACTCATGCACACACTACCATTTCTGGGTTGCTTAAATATTTCATGTCTTAAACTTTGTTCATTCGTGTAATGGCTCATTCTTTACCTGGAACTATAAAACTCTTATTGTTGATTACTGACCCATTACGGAGTGTTATGTAAATACTTTTGATATATTTTTATAGGAACTTCTACCCCTTTTGCCTGGCACCATTGCTGGTGAAATAGAATCAACAGCTGCCAACCTCAACAATTTGGTAGTAGAAGCCTATAAGGTATGTATATATTATATACACATCTTTCAAAGACACTGCCCCATTTCTGCAGCAAGAACTGCATCATCTTGATGATATAACTAAAAAGTGGTATCATGAAAGAACATAAGATTAGAAACTAGAACATGGCTCTGCCATGAAGTTGCCACTACCCTTGTGATAGTCACTTCAATTTTCTGTGCCTTCCTTATCTCATTGACAATAAACAGCATTGTGTCACAGGCTATCTAAATTTCTTTCTAGATCCATTGCTCAGGAAGTCACAGATCATATAGCTAGAGAAGGCAGCTTATTACCAAAAAAGTATATAAATCCCTAATGTCATAAAGTAGCAATTCACACTATTATGTAAAGCAAACATCTTCCCTGGAATACACTAATCAAGGATATAAACATTACCAAGAAGATTCTATTGGCTTCTCTGTGACCATTTGATTGTTCAGACAATGATTTAGCCATCTTGCTAAAAGAGTTTGGCTAAAAGAGTCACTCTGGTCTGGGGATATAGCTCAGCAGCACAGCACCTGCCTGGCAAGCATGAGGTTGTAAATTTGATTCCCAGTACCAAAAAGACCCACAAAAAAACCCCACAAAAATTTTTTTAAAAGTCACCCTAATAGATAAGTATTGTATTGAACCAATGGTCATATGCTCTTATCAGTTTTACAAAGAGTGAATGCCTGAATGCAAGAAGATGAAAGAAACATCTGCTTTCTCAAACTGGGTTATGCTTGGATATAATAATCACTGTCAGGATGTTACAATAATAGTGACTGTTACTTTCACACTAGTAAGAAGCAGTTACTTTCCATATATGACTTCATTTAATCCTCCTACCTGGCCTTTGAACCAGGTGTTATTGTATATGTGTTGAAACCAAGGCTCAGAGAAGTGAGGCAAGTCAGTCACAACTAATAAGCAAAAGCGGGATCTGAATCCAGGTGTCCCCTATTCCATGCCCAGGTGCTTCCTGCAATGCGGGTCCATATGTACAATGTCTATGTTGAATTTATGGGCCGTTTATAAAGTCTCACTTCCCCACATTCTCAGACTCTGCTCCCAACACATGCAGAATTTAACCAAGTAAATAATAGCCAGACTGTTCCTGAGAAGCCTTAGGCTTCTTCTGTTCTGATTTTCTTCAGGCAATATTCCCCTCAGTTTTGGTACAAAAGGAAAAGACAAGAAACAGAGAATATAAAATGAAGACCCTGTTTAAACTTATTTTTTAAAGGAAAATGAATCTTATTAGATTTATTTTTGCCTAGGATTTATTTTCTATCTGAAAACTTTGTTGAATGAAATAAGGAAAAACATCTTAAATTACATCTCCCATTGTCACACAAAAAAAACTACATTAAAACTAGGAAATTTTTATTAAAGAAAAATCAAATGTGTAGACAGTTCATTTCTATTCAGTTTGTTCCTAAGAATAATCCAAGAAAGGGATTTACACTGCTAAGCATCATCTTGGGTTTTTATACCTCAAAGTCTATACACTGACCTGTGTTGTCACATTGTACCAATGGAACGCAGCAGTTCCCAGTTTCATGTTCATTTCCTGATAAATGTGGTATATGGTAGCCCACCATGGTTCTGATTAACTTTACAACGGAAGAATACTATTAATTTTTTTAAAAAAACTTACCTTGACTAATTTCCTTACGTTCAGATTCTGTTACTATTTTTATGTGTCTGCAGTTTTAAACTCTTCTAAAATTTCATCATTTCTCCTTAGTCCCAGTGAAACAATTCACAATTCATAGAAGAATCACATATGAGGGAAAAATAAGAGTCTGTCTCATAAAACGGAAGCTTAAAACTGTAAGGAGCTTAGTTTCTAAATCTCAAAACTGGAAAAAAAAATTTAGAAATTTAGAGATTTGTGCTCACACACAGCTTGAAAAACATTGGCTGAACTGGTTTAAGGTCTGAAGAAAAGCTAAATTTCACAAAGGCAACCTGAGCACACTCCCTGTATTAGACATTTCCTTCTGACCTTTCAAAATATTGCCTTTCAAAAAAAAATTAATAATAAATAAATAAATAATTTTAAAAAAACAAAATATTGCCTTTCAACATTACTTGTATACCACTGGACATTTCTATTGGTTTGCCAAAATTAATTAATAATTTCAGTGCAGGAGCTTTCCAGGAGATTAGAAAATATAATATTTAAGAAATAAAATTATTAAAGTAAAAAATTAAAAGCCACTAGAAATCTTTTGCTTCATACAAGCCACTCTTCTTAGATACAGATGATACAGGTATAAATACAGGTACAGATAGATGGATAGATAGACAGATGAGAAATACAGAGACAGAGATGTCATGTGCGTACATATATATTATTTTTCCCATCTTTTCTTTTTACAAGTACAAGGTGTCTGCATATGGTGGACTCCTAGCTTTGTGAGACACATTGCACACAGATCTTAAGGTGGTATTTAAGGTAGCTGTAACCTTTGGAAGTCAGAAATTGTGATAGGAGAAATTAGTGTGTGTCTAACACATGATGGGCATTAAATGGATGTTTACTCAATAACATTTAAATAAGTGAATGAATGGCGATTTCTTCCTTAGTAAGAGGCCCTATTTTAGAATTGTCTTGAAACTGACTTAACTGACACAAGCAAGGCCTTGGGACTTGAAAAAAACTCCAGGCCATTGTTGGAGAGCCTTTAGGACCTTGTCTGTCAGAGAATTCTTGTACCTATAATATAAAAATGTTCTCCCCAAGAGGTTCCTTTCTACTCTGTAATAGGAAGGCATTCCGGTATTCATGATGCTCAAAGTGCTTGAAATTAAAGTACTTTTTTAACTTTATATGTCAGAAGCAAGTAGTCAAAATTCACCCTTTATAATAAATGTTCTCAATGTGTTATGTAAACTTTGTCAAAATACAAATGGCCTTGCATTTTTGTGACTCAGGCTGAATGAGAAATAACTCTGAAATAATCTAAAAGCAGTCATGGAGATGTCTGTACAAATAGAAAATTTATGTCACTATTTCTTTCTTACACATTTCAAATAAAATTGGTCCGTTTTATTCAACTTTTATACCAACCAATTCTGATTTAGTTAAAAATTAGAATGATTTAATAAACCTACCTCTGCTTTGTTGCTTGCATTTGATACTACTGTGGTGAGTAATTTAAAAATGATGTCTTTGCAGAAGCTCATTTCAGAAGTGAAAATTCAAGTGGAAAACCAGGTACAAGGTGTCTATTTTAACATAACTGCCATCTGTCCGGATGGGTCCCGAAAACCAGGCACAGATGGGTGCAGAAACGTGACAAGCAATGATGAAGTACGTAGCCACGTGTTTTCCTCACTTAAGATACGCTAACTCTTTCGCATGCTTCATTGCGGAATGCTGAACCATTCTGGAAAACTACCGACTCCTTTCAAGAATCTTATTTGCACTTCAAAGTAACTACTATTGTCTCTTCTGACAACTCCTTTTTGTTTTCACTCAAATAACCATCCTCTCAAACTTTTATGTTAAAATAAATAAACACGCACTACATCAAGCACTTAATAGTAGTAACGTCATACGTTGGTGTCGCAACTGGTATAGATGAGGAAGGCTCATCTCGTCAAACAAGTGGTAGCTATACTTATAATGATGCTAATGCCTTTTTCGCTGCACACTGTGCATTCTCGGAGTAAATGTGAGGTTGAAAGTAACACATGGGAGGAAAGAATGGAGACCTTTAGAAAGGCTGAGAATTCCAAAACCTTCCACTTTGTGGTCGTCTCAATATGTTCATAATGAGGGAGGGAGCTTCGTTACACGCAGTCAAGAGCAGCATTTAACCTACAGTGAGTGAGATGTAAAGTGGAAGTGGGACAAGAGGAGAGAGGAATTCTCTGAGAATTGGCACCATAGAAAACAGAAAATATTTTCAGAGGAAATCGTTGTAGGGCGAAGTCATTTTTAGTTAGTCATTCAACCCTTGAGACATAAGTTATCTCATTTTTAAATGAATAGCTTGGCTACAAGATTTCTAATCTCTCTTCTAACTTGAAGTTCTGTGTTATTAATTATTTCAGTGTCATATTATAGAGAAAATAATTATTAAAAGAGACAAAGACTCTAAAATTAATGAAAGAAGACTTTCCCTTCTCTTTAGAATGTATTTTTCCTCTTTAATTTTGGAATTTGTGAGTTGATGCGATTGAGCCTATAATTTTTGTAATTTAAATTAATGATCACAAATTTCTAATTCTTTAATTTCCTTTATAATCACTGGATTTTATTCCAAAGATGTATGCCAGTTCACAAAAATATACAGTTTTGATTCCATTAAATTGAGAGCAAAATTTTTTTCAAGCAAAAATAAGTTATTTTCTGGAAAATTAAATATCTCACAAAATCTCAAATTTAAAAAAATGGTTTTCCTTGCTTCTTAAGGGTTTTTTGTTTGTTTGCTTTCTTTGCCTACACTCCTTTCCCCCTTTACTTCCATCTGAGTATTATAAACAATTTGATTTTCAGAATAATCATCTGACCTCTTATTTATATAAGTCCCAACTTTTGCTCTCTGCTAATTTTTAACATATTTTTTGAGACAGGGACTCCCCATGTAGTCTAGGCTGGTGCTGAACTCATTATGTAGCCCTGGCTGGCCCCAAACTCACAGCAATCCTCCTACCTCAGCGTGCCGAGTTCTGGGATTACAGGCATACATCACCATGCCCAGCTCTAATATTCTTAAAGATGAAAACATTTCAAGTAAAACACCAACACCAACTGTGTCTTAATTCTGGTATTATAATGATGATTCAAATTCCTAATGTAGAGGAAGCTTAAATTTTGATATTTTGTATCACACTATAGATAATTTCCAACCAAAAAATGTAGCACAAATATTTTTAAACTGTAACAAATACAAATTTCAGTCCAACATGAAAACACACACACATACACACACACACGCACACACACACACACACACACACACAGTTATTTTCCAGAGTACCTGAAGATGGTTAGGTAGATCAAAAAATAAATAGACATATTAAATTAATACTGTTATGGAAAAAAAGAAATAGAGAAAAAAGGAAAAATTGGCAGGAGAAAAAGCCAATTTCTGCCACCCTGGTTCTATAGTTCCGCACAAGTCTCTCTCACTGAGGTAAAGGCATCACTCTGCGTGAAGTCTCATGATATGAAAAGGAGCCCTGTGCCTGTTTTCTTTGAGTAACACAAGAGAAAACCTCATGTTTGTCCTCCCCTGGAAACCTGTATAAATGAATGTTTAACTTTGAAACTTTACTTGAGGCTCTGTTTTAAAAAAATGTATTTGAACACCTCAGAGTTTAAAACTAGCAGAGTAGAAGCCCATGTGTTTTGGTTTATCCATCTCTACTGCTGAATATTCAGGAACCTCAAATTTTCAGAGCTGTGTCCAGAAACTGATAGGTCCTTGGTCAAATTTCCTAAGAACTTAATCACCAGAAGTGGGGTAGACACATAGGCACACTCAGTTCTGTTTCATAATCTGTTTTAAGTAATTAGCAAGCATTCCTTCCTTTAATTCTCTAAATAAATGATAAAGGGGGATTTTTCATCTACATTTGAAATAGACTACACATGTATTTTATAAATACTGTCAATTTCTCTAAGATGTATATCATATTGATTCAAATGCTAACAGATATAATATTGTTGATGAAAAATTAAAAGATGTCAAAATACTTCCTTTCCCTTCTGGAATTTAGGTTCTTTTCAATGTAACAGTTACAATGAAAAACTGCGATGTCACAGGAGGAAAAAACTATGCAATAATCAAACCAATTGGTTTCAATGAAACCACCAAAGTTCATATACACAGAAGCTGCAAGTGTCAATGCGAGGACCACAAAAAGTCAGAAGGGAGGTGTGTAGACGAAGCTTTTCTTGATTCCAAGTGCTGGCAGTGTGATGAGAGTGACTGTCATCTGGGAGAAGACGGATTTCTATCTGAAAGTTGCAAGTCACAAAAGGACCAACCTACTTGCAGTGGTCGAGGAGTTTGTGTTTGTGGGAAGTGCTTATGTCACAAAACTAAGCTCGGAAAAGTTTATGGAAAATACTGTGAAAAGGATGATTTTTCTTGTCCCTATCATCATGGAAATCTGTGTGCTGGTAAGTATAAATATGTACAGGTAGTTTCTGACTAACTGCTATCACAGTAGCATAGTTGTTAATGTATACTAAAATCACATTATGAATTGCCACCACTGAATCTGACTTTAATATTCAAAGTTTTATAGTCTGTGAAATTAAGCCATGGTAGTAGATTTATGGCACATGATTTATAATTTAAGTATACAGGATATGCTTCCAAATAAGAACCTGAAATTAATTATGACTTCCATGTATTCCTTGATGTTGAAAAGAATCATACCAGAGAAGGAAATGACTGCGGATGGCTGACACGTTTTCGAGAAGAATAAGAGTATTCTTCCACAGGGTTTGATTCATTCTGGCAAACAGTCACTCCCTGCAGCTTGCTCAGAGGATTTTATTTCTGTCAGGACAAGGGGAAGTGGACTATAAAAATACACTTTTCATTCACTGGAAAATTCTTAATGCATCATCATAGATGGTATTGTAAGTTTGTGGTAATTTAAACCTCGCCAGTTTATTTTTGGAATGCCACCAGCAACAGAATTGCCAAAGGACAGCATTCCTCAAGAAAATACTGGATTGCTAAGTAATCTAGAAGATTAGGCCCTCTGGCCACACACAGACCAAATTTTAAAGTGAAATAACTTAAAATAAAAATAGTATGAGGGTTACTTTTTGGCTAGTTCAGTTTACTGCCACCTACAGGTTAGAGTCAAAAAAAAAAAAAAAACAAACCTCTGGATTGTTTGAAAGTTAAAACAAAGTAGTTTTTAAATAAGTTAAATTACCTGGTGTCTGAGTTCTGTGGGTTTCTTTTACTCATGGCAGTATGGAAAATTCACTTATCATGAAAGCATCTTTTGAGTATTTGAGTTTTAGTTGATAAATATTTGTTAAATTATTGATGCATAGCAATAATTCATTATCCCAAACATGTGGAAAGTAACAAACACATAAAAAATTTTTTTCTATCCTGTGTAAGTTAAAAATTTGGCCAATATTACCTCAAAGTGTAATGGCAAATCATCTTCTCATTTCACTGTATGTATAATGGTTTCTATTTGAAACATTTATTCAGCTGTAACTGGAATTGTGGCTAGGCTGGATTAATAAAAGGCTTCAGAATGAATTAACAGTGGATTACTATACTCTACAGAGAAAGGAAATATTCTTTTACAGAGAAGAGAAAGACTCTCCTGAGATCACTACCTATAGCTGTCCATCTCTTAAAGAAGTTGCAAATACATTTGAGAATCCCATTCTTTTCAGTAAAGTATCAAAAACCAATGTACTGCCCCTCCTATTTGACTGGGGTACCGCTGGCCCACAGGCAGTTGGGAATCTGCCCTTGGTTATTCGTGCATAAGTGCAAACTGCAAGGCTGACACGCATTTTCTCCACGAGTCTCCTCTGGGAATAAAAACACATGTTCACAGGTCATCTAGCTATGATTTGGCACGCAGGCTGTGCAATGATCAGGGTCTGGCAGACGTTTGTTTGGCCTGGATCTCATTAGTTTTACACTTAGCAAATTGAGCTGATTGAACGTTAGACTCTACGGGACACTTAGCCTATGATGTGCTCAGCACTACGAGAAGGGAGGAGTAGAGAAAAGGAGGGAGAGAAAGAAGAAAAAGGAGGAGAAAAAACAGTTGGTTGTTCTGTAGCCAAATAAGCTTGAGAAATACTAGATTACTGTGTGGATTTTACTCCCTCTTGGAGATTTCTAGTTCACACTGGCATATTAAAGTTTGGTCGCTGAGTCTAAAGTCCACTTAATTATGTATAACTCACATTCCCTCATTGTATTCATCACATAAGCGTCCTTCACCACTACCACCTTCCCCTCACACACACACACACGCCCCCCATCTTCCTTTTCCTCTTCCACGTACCTAGATTAGGGCGACCCTGCTAACCCAGTAAATGATGCTCTGTGGATGTGGAAGGAGCATTTACACTTCTCAGAGGACCTGATCTTGAAACCCAGACCGAGCATTACAGGAACACAAGCGACGTGTGTCCTCTGGTCTTTCAGAGCTATCACGGCCCTTGGCAGCGGTGAGACTGCAGCAATTGCATACACTGCAGAAGTCATTAATCAAGTATGCATATGCTTTCATTACTTCAGCCTTGGTAACTCCCTCATATTCATGTGCTTTAATTTAGAACTCAGCAGACAATGGCATTCGAGTAGTCTGGCAGCACCAAAGCAGGGGCTCCCTTCGCAATTGTTACCACAATACATTAGCATGAGGACATGATCTACAATGGAACAGCTTTAGACATAGACACCCCTAAATGCTGGCGCCGTGTCAGACACATGCAGAATAATGCCGGTTCCATTCACTTGTCTGCTTGTATGTTTCCATGGAGATGGGAGGGGAACTCGGGTTTGGAAACTCTTCCCAAAGGCGGCGGTCTCCATCACTTAGATCCTGGTGTGACTTTGTTGCAGGGCACGGTGAGTGTGAAGCTGGCAAATGCCAGTGCTTCAGCGGCTGGGATGGGGATCGGTGCCAGTGCCCGTCAGCATCTGCTCAGCACTGTGTCAATTCGAAGGGCCAGGTGTGCAGCGGAAGAGGCACGTGCGTGTGCGGCAGGTGCGAATGCACCGACCCCAGGAGCATCGGCCGCTTCTGTGAACACTGCCCCACCTGCCACGCAGCCTGCAGTGAAAACTGGTATGAGGCCCCTGTCTCCCCTATGCAGAAGACAGCCCTTCAGCACAGCTGGTTTTGTTCTTCATTATCTCTTCCTTAAACTTCAATTTAGCTAGCTACTAGAGAAATTGTTACATCATGCTCAAAAAGTAACTGAATAGGGAATTGGGGGAATTAAGGTGTGTGGATTCCAGTATCTGGCCACTAAATAGCTACTGGAGAATCAGAATAAACCCTGGTATTCACTACCTTAGTTTTTTTTTTTAAGTAAATTTTGGAAAAGAGCTCTCTGCTACCCAACTGGCTATGAGTTAATTGTATGATATGAACAAAAAGTGCCGGGGCGGGGGGAACGGAAAAGGAAAAGGGATTTAAATAAAAAGAGAAAATAGAAGGAAAAAAGGGAAACAAAGCTTTTGTAAATGGGGAGGGGAAGAAAGGTTAAAGGGAAGGGAGGGGATCAGGAAAAGGAATTAAGATATATTATGGACAGGCACAAATTCCCCATGATGAATGTGACCATTATGTATGACACACATGTACTAATAAAAGAATTTCTGCACCTTAATTTCCTGACTTAGGGTGAGGGCAGTAACAATGCCCTGCCATGGCTCAATGAAAGAAATGAATGATTTGTATAAAAAACATCTTCAGTGCGTGGTGATCACTGAATAGATGTTAGCTGCTAGTATTGTGTTTTACTTTTACGAGGTATAAAAGTAATAGTGGCTATCTCGCGGTCTAAAACTATGATACAGAAAAATAAATAAAATGTGATATGTATATAATAGGTGCACATTAAATGAAGGTAACATTATTGTTTTGCACGAATGTTCTTCCAGTAACAATTTAAAACCTGCTCAGAGACCACCAATCAAAACATCACTGTACCTTCCCATTTTCTCGTGTTCAAATTTTGCAAACATTTACTTCCTCATGTTGCAAGACCTTAAAATTGTGTGTAGTAATTTAAGACATTTAGAAATGCAATATTTCAAAATAATGATGTGGTTTTTTCCTAAGACACCTAATCAAAGTTTGGATGATTTTGTTATTTGTGCTTTTCCACAGAAAACATTCTAGCCTATTCACATTTTTAAAGAATGAATGTTGTGAATTTGCCCTTACAGGAATTGTATGCAATGCCTTCACCCTCATAATCTGTCTCAAGCTGTCCTTGCTCAGTGTAAAACTTCATGTGCTCTCACGGATCAGCATTATGTTGAGCAAACATCAGGTAAGCCAGGCGTTCATGCTCCAAGCCTGCAGAGCATGTGTTAGGACCAAGTTCCCTAAAAGGCCCCATAACCAACGATGCTAAAGAAAGGGCTAATGCCTTTGACTTGGGTTTCATTATGAAACACTGCTCTATTTTTTACACAGCTTCATTAAGGTTTCATAGGTACACAAAAACTGCACGTGTTCATGTATGCAATTGGGTAACTTGTAGTTCGTTTGTTTAAATCTCTCAGAGATGGTGTTCCTGACTAGGTAGGGGTCCCACCTCTTCTTCACAGCTCTCTTTCCATGTGGGGCTTCTCCGTGGAGGCCTAGAAAGGCCTTAGTTAAGCCCAAACTACGGGCTCCGCCTGTGGATTCATTTCACTACGAGGTAAGATCTGCGGAGGCATCCTTTTCCCTCGTAACTGTAACTTGCTTCTGCTTCTGACCATCCTCACATCAAATCAACACTTGGTCTCAGACTTCAGCAGAGCCATAAAATTCTGAGCAACAGTGATGTGCTTTGACAATGTACGTAACTTCAAAAGAGCATTTCTGAACTTCTCATGCTCACATCAGTAGAGCTTAGGGTGAGTCTAACTGTGTCCTAACCAAAAGGATTTGGAACTTGTGGTCTGAGGGCCCTGGCTTACAGCCCTTAGCGTTACTAGTTACACCAGCCGTCCTACAAGTTTCCCTGAGCATCACTCTCCTCATCTATACAAGTGAGATAATACCAACCTCAGAGTGTGCAAGACAGTAAATGAGACCGCAGAGCAGCACAAACTTTCCCCTGAGCTTTGTTTGCTTTTCCTTTCGCATCCACACTTCTCTTCACCCATAATGAATTTGGCTCTGAAAAGAGCCCCATGTGCTGCCAGCTGGGGCTGCAGCAATCACTCCAGAAAGCCAAGTGCCTTTCTAATAAATAGGGCTCTTACTACTAACATGTCATTTATTATGTTGGGTAAACATTACTGTGACTTAAGTGTTGTTACAAATAGTATTCCCTTAAATCGCCATAGAAAAAGCCCTGGCCTGACCTAAACTAAGAAAAGCACGGGTCAGGGATAAATGTTTGACCATCTGTGACAGCATTTAAAAATGAATGCAGATTTAAGCCCTGGAAATGTCCTCTGTCTTAACCCATGAGAAATACTTCTGAAATGTCTCCATAGCTAGAGGACTTCCCTCCCCTTGACAACTATTGTGCAAGAAGAGGGAAAGGGCATTTCCTAGGCACCTCTGTTATCTACCCACTCAGTCACACTTAAAAGGTCTTCTTTCGTTCTATCTGGCTAAGCTTCCACCTGGAGAAGAGCCAGAGAGCAGGATCAAGCCACGTGCCCCCTCTGAGGATCTGCCTTAGCAATCGAGT
Source organism: Dinomys branickii (assembly GCA_004027595.1). Classification (NCBI taxonomy): domain Eukaryota; kingdom Metazoa; phylum Chordata; class Mammalia; order Rodentia; family Dinomyidae; genus Dinomys; species Dinomys branickii. The sequence goes on along the minus strand of PVLD010004172.1, from coordinate 26,236 downwards.
GGCCTGAGTCAGCCAAGGGAAATGACGGTCTGTTCACACACATGGCAAAAGGGTCATTAACCGGAAGCTGACTGTGCAGAACTCAAAGGGCTCTTTTGAATACAGCATCTTGGATTCTGTCTCCTGGAGATTTGTAACAATGGAAGACTTACATCCAAATCAAGCATTTCCACACCAATAAGTAGCCCAAGAGTCTGCCTTTGACCTTCTTTTCAAGGTCCTTTATCACTGACCAAAAGAATCTGGTCTCTGTGGCACAAGACCTGTTGCCCTTGTCACTGACTTCTTGGCCTACTGAAGAGCATACTTGGCCACATCCCTGCAAATCGGGGTGCACGTTAACCCATGACTGGATGATGCACTGCCCCAGCCTTGGCAGGTCCTCCCCCTAGAGACCTTCTCAGTTACAAGGGAGACTTCAGCATGTTGATGAAGTTTCCCAAGGCCTGCTGAATGGGCAGAGGAGCACACACTTCTTTAGGTCAGGAAGTGATTTTACAAATTTGGGGCAGCTGGTGAGTTCTGTGGAATCCTTGCTCTTATGCAACGCTGTTCCTCTAAGAGTAGGGTGATACCTCTGGCAGTCAGAGAGCCTGCATGTTTTCCAGTGAGAGTTTGCCAGAGGACTGGTGCTGACACACAGGGCTGGTAGGCTCCTTCTTTTAATACAGCATTCTTTTCTCCCGCTAGTAATTATTCGTTCTTGGAAACGTACATAATTAATTTTTAGAAGCACAAAGAATAGGTTTGGTTAAGAAGAGTAAAATGCACACTAAGAAAAAGAGATTTGCCTGTTGTCCCAAAGTGGATACTGCTATTTCCTGAAGAAGCCATGTGTGATATAATAATGAAAACTCGTGCTGCAGTTGCAGAGGAAATATTTATTCATCTATTAGAGTGATAACTGATTTTAGCTTCTGCAGATGGCTACTTTATTTTCCATTACTGGTATGCAACAAATGAAGAGACAGCAAAACAACATCTACATATGCTAATGCCCAGAGATATTAAATAATTTTTAAGGTCCTATTTTTCATTTAGTGCTCAACAGTACACCCCAGAAAAACCACCCCTTGTTCTATTATGGATAAAATTATATTTGGCTAAAGAACGTAGACATATTTCAACTGGTACAATTCTAAGATCAAGCTGCAAATGAATGTTACTAAATACTTTAATTGTGGCTATTTTCCAAAGAAAGGTTTTATGTTGAAAATATTTTAATGATAAATGTACAATATAGATTAGAGTCTTCTGTTTTGAAAATATAGTTTTGTAAACTGAAATGTGAACATCCTTTACTTGATAGGATCCTTTGATTTATTCATTCTGATTTCTTCACCTGTTTGATTTGTTTTATTACAGAATGTTTATCCAGCCCAAGCTACTTAAGAATATTCTTCATCATCTTCATAGTTACTTTCTTGATTGGGCTGCTTAAAGTCCTTATCATTAGGCAGGTGATACTACAGTGGAACAATAGTAAAGTTAAGTCTTCATCCGATTACAGAGTATCCACCTCTAAAAAGGTCAGTGAATTCTAAAAAAGGATGATTATCCGTCATGTGAGTGTCTAGCAATATTTAGGCCCTAAATTAATAATATTATTTCTTCTCCATCAAGGATAAGTTGATTCTACAGAGTGTTTGCACAAGAGCAGTCACGTACCGACGTGAAAAACCCGAAGAAATCAAAATGGATATCAACAAATTAAATGCTCATGAGACTTTCAGGTGCAACTTCTGAAAGAAGACTTTGAAAATACTTTGCAAGAAACTGGATTTTTAAATAATTGCTCCTAAAAAATATTAAGCATGAAAGTCACCAGAGGAAACAAAGTGTTCAAACTCAAGCCAATTGCTGGTTGTATATTTGAATGAAGACTGACACACATCCTCATTGCCATGTGACTCACATAGCTGCTGAATTCTTCTGAGAAAAAAAAAATGTGTCTTACTACTGTTTTGAGACTAGTGTCATGTAGCACTTTACTGTAAGATATAACTTATTTAGATCAGCATAGAATGTAGATCATCTGAAGAGCACTGATTACACTTTACAGGTACCTGCGATTCCTGCGCTTCCCAGAGAGACACAATGTGTTTGGACAGGTTAGCACTGTGTCACTACAAGGGCGCAGCAGCAATCCCTGCCCTGAACATGTGGATGAACAAATAACCCGGCAGTCACATACTAAAATTGCCAAACCCTTCAACCATTGGCGGTGATTAGCTAAGAATGCTAGACGCGTTCAAGGGGTGAACGGATAGAACCCTAATCGTAAGGGATATTGCTTGTGAAACTATGTGGTTTGATGCATGTGTTTATGTGTTCTTTTTACAAAATGGATACTAATTCCAGCAGTCTCTCCTGTTTGCATTTATACTTTGTTTTTATTCCTTCCAGGATAAGTTTGTATATGTCACAGATGACTGGATTAAATAAGTGCAAAGGTACTACTGCCATAAACCTGTAATACAATGTCACTTTATTAGAATAACTGGTTTTTTAAAAGTTGAATGTGAAGAAAGGACACTGTAAAGGATCATCTAAACCTGAATAGCTTCAGTATTTAAAGATGTGGTATCTTGTTACCTGATAAACTGGATGGATTGTTTCATCAGTTCATTAGTCTAATTATGTACGTTGAAATTTACAAGACAATAAGAAACTGCCTCAAGCAAAGCCCCACACCTATGAATGAGTTTCCTAAGATTTGCTCCAAATAGATATACAATTTTTCTAGTGAAAAGCTATACATTTTGGGTTTTGCCCTTCAATGCAACCTAAAGATATTCTTTCTCTGAACTCATCCTAACCTGGCCCATCAGATTTCATGAAAGAGGAAAACTGGAGGAGGAAAGGTGATGTCTTAGAAATAAGCTAGTTTTCCCTTAGGAAGGGAACTCAAGCTTAGTAAGTTTAAATGATTTCTCTAAGAAACATGCAAGGGATGAAGTGGAAGAATTAGGTTAAGAGTTTATGTCTTCTAATTGCAAGCCAGTACTCATTGCACAGTAGCATGCTACCTCTTGAATCTTTACAGTACTCAATTGGCAGTTTTTAAATGCAACTTACTGATGTCATAAGTATATGGGTGTGAGACAATTTCAAAGCAAGTTAGAGAAGAACAATCCAAACTAAATTTTCCATAACTGACTTTCCATCCTTCCTGCTAATTAGCAGCATGTCATAACACAGGGGACTCTCTTCACAATCGAGCCTAGGAACAGCGCTCCCTGGAGTTGTGCTCTGCTCAGTTCCAGACTTTGCTAAGGAGGCCTGCGAGCACTATCTTCTCCAAAGTGAATTCCTTCACACACCCTACAGACCTATTCAGTCTGAGTTTACTGATTAGCAATACAACTGTCCTGTGTGAAGTATAGTTTTACCTAAGACAGCAAAGGAAATTATTTCAAATTTCCTCCTAAAAGTATCTTCCCAGAGTTGCTGTCTTCCGGCATTTGAGTGCAACTTCTAGACAAAAACTAATCTCCATCCTGTGTTCTGCCCTTGAGAGAGCTGAAACTAATGTAAGTTGCTCTGATGCTAACAAACACAATAGCTCCATTAACCATCCTGTAGAGCTAGCAGCTATGATGATGCTAAACTGAACATAATTTCCTTCCCCAAACAAGAGGTTGGAGACATTGACTTATTTCTATAGTGTGGTTACTAATAATGATGTAAACATTGTATTTCGTAGTGTTGAGCATCTAAGCATCCTTTTATGAATACGTAAATGATTGGATGCCTGCAAACACACCAAAACAAAAATTTGAAGATATTATTCAAAATGCTGACAGTTGAAAAATTCATATTACAGTGTTTGTGAATAATAAATCACTATAAGGAATGAGCAAAACAGCATAATAAAATAAAATCCTTAAAAATGAAGGATTTATGCATTTTAAACTTTCACTAATTTGCACTAACTTCAAAATGGACCAAGGCTGTTATTATGGGAAGGGACAAACTTCCCTCTAGGCAATTCAGTGCTACACGATGATTGTAGTTATGCTTGGGATGTCTTGTGCTTTTTTGTTTTACTTAAAAAAGCTAATTCGTAAAGATTTTAGGGCTTATATTTTACTTGAATAATTGATATTTTTCTGTGTAATGGTTTGTGAGAAGATAATATTTGACTAGTTATAATTAATTAAAAGATAAGGGGAAACAGGGTATTCTTAGATTAAATAACTTATGTAAATAGAACCTATTTTCAGCTACTATGACCACAGGAGTCTTTTGAGATTCATGGATATTAAACACAATTAATGAAATTTTAACCTGCTAACAAAATTAGGAACTTGAAAAACACTTTGGTACAGTATCATGTTTGTGCCCTAAAACCTGTTCATGACTAGTAAGAAATGTACCATACATACACTACAACATATCTGTACTCCACTGATTTCTCTGGGACACCTTTACACTGAAGTACACATGTGTTTGTACATATCTGATATATTTTTTTGAAAATTTCTGGTATTTATTAAGCCATAGCCATTCTGTAGAAAACTTTAAAATTCACTAAAAATCTGATTATGTTCCAAATGTTTGATTTAGCTTTGATTTATAAATATCACCAAAAAACTAGATATTTCTGGAGCAAATATTTTAAAATTCCATACAATTAGTGGATACATTAAAACATTTCACCAAAGAATATATCCCAAATCTTTAAAATATTTATTTCATTTCTACTGAAGGTATTTTATATACATAAGCAAGCACCTATGAGACACTGAAATATTTTGTGCTCAACTTTGAAAATTTTTCTCCAGAGAATTTGTAGACTAGATTAGATTTACAGGCTTTTTCTTACTTTCTGGACTTCTGTTTTTATCCACTTAATAGTTCCCAAGAGCTCTCCCTAAAACTTTAAAGTCAATGAGCCTACTTGTGAAAAATAACAATGTAATGGTACAAGTAAGTTCCTCACTTCAAATTATCGCTTACTGATTTTAATATTCATTTGAGTCTCTGCTCGAAACAGAGATAGACTCATTAAAACTAAGAATTTTAAATTTCTACAGCTCTTTGAACTTCATTCCCTTCTTGAAGATTCACAATATATTTGTTGTCCTACATGTAGAAAGTGAACTTCAGTTACTTAGGAGTTCAATTACATATATATTATATTCTTTTATTTACTCTTAATATTTAAGTTATTAACTGTATTTACCTAAATTGACCTTACAATCTTCACTTAATGCAATGCAAATCTTTTCAAAGGAATATAGAAGTAGCCTGTTGTCAGGTCGTTTGCTTCTTTATAATTCCTCCATGGCAAATTTATTATGTGAAGCTGACTATACGTATCCACATGAGCCTCACTGATTTTAAGATACACAATTTTTCAATTTAACAACTCTGAAGTTGTGATGTCTCCTGAAGTTGTGATGTATCTTTGGCATCTTAGGTGCAGTGTTTAAAATATTTTCAAATAAATATTACACTAATTCAACTTTAACTAAACCTTCATGAGTATTGAAATAGTCCTTTTCTTATAAATGTTTGTGAATTCATTTATCATAACATGTAATGCCAATTTTCAGTACAATTGAATTATGTACAATTCAGTATGGAATTTAAATTGCCTATTGTCAGCTCTGATCCTGCATATATTTAAATTACAGAATCTCGAAGCCCCAAAGGACTCTTATTTATATTTTATGCAATGAATGATGACTTCCGTGAATCTAAATTAACTGACAAAAGTAGGTGGGTTTCTCCAACTTTTGTTAACAAATTTTCATTCTTTCTAATCCTAAGGAATTTTTATAAGATCATCTCATATTTAAATAAAATTAACTGGAAAAATGTCCCAGGAAACCATCATAATTAGATGCTATGGCATCTTGTAAGTCTTGTTTCAATGGCAGTAGAAAAATATGATACCACAAATCAGTCTTGTAGAAAATAACTTTCCTTTCCAGGTTTCCTACTTTTTTCTTTTCATCCTTTCTGTTCTTTTGATGATTTCCTTTCAAACCCATGTAAAGACTGCTGTAAAATTGCATATTTAAATTATTTCTCTTATCTGAAACAATTGTTCAGCTTTCTGGGCAGCTTTTATTGAAATACCTGAAAGTAATAACACTACTCTTAATCTACCTGAAATATTTTTCTGCATAAAATTGATCTTTGTAAATTAACTTTATTGATCAGGTTTCTAGCTTCTATAACCAACTTCAGTTAAAACTGTCTACTACAGCAGTATGTAAAAAAAACATATTCATCGAGAACTAAAACTATAAAAAACTTTATCAACTTTACACTATCCAACAGACAAATGTGACTTTGATAAGATTCCAACTTAATGATAAGTATGGTACATAGATTTTATTAAACATATTGAGTATAGAATATTTTAATCCTAAATTATAAGAGAATACAAATTTGCACATATTAATATAGATATTCATTTGTGTATATTTAACATACTTTTAAAATTATTTTACATGTATCTGCTAATTTACTAAGGTTTTTAAACTTCTGCAAAAAATTGCAAATGTTTTTAAATTATCAGTAACATAATCGTCCTGTGTTTCACATAACATATACATCCTTTGTAAAAATAATTAATATAGTGTGTATTTTTAAATTAAAGTATTTGAATATGAAATAGCTCTAAGAAAGAAGTAAACTCCTGAACATGTTTCCTATTTCTGGCTTTGGATTATACATATAGTTAAACTGCCTTAAATGATACGGAAAATTGAGAATATGATAATTTCACATAATGTACTACAAACCTGCTCACACAACTCTTGACTGACTACTAACTTCTCTTTTATGTATTTATTAAAGAGCTGACACTGTAGATTGTGGTGAGAAGTTTATTTTTTTAACAGAGCTTATAACCGTTACGACAAGGCATTTAATTAATGCATCATTCTGTTCAAAAGTAGTTGTCAATACGAAATTTTGTGTTTGAAAATAAAATGTAAAGATATAAGAATACATAGTATGTTTCTTTATTTTACTATGTGCTGCATGACCCTCAAAGTTACCAGACAACAGCAAACTGTCATGTGAGGAACTATAGTTAATATCTGTGCACCATTATCAGTAGAGGAAATTACACAGTTTTTACCACCTACTACTTGTAGGCTATGGTGAGGCTAGTGATGAAGAAGTAGGGCCATCTTAGCTAACCTTTCGCTTTTCACAACTGTGCAACAGTGGAATTAAAAGGGATAATCTAATGTCAAAGAATTCAAAAGATAGCTAAATGTTAAAGCAGGCTTTTTCTATCTACACAGGGCTTCTATCAAATATATGGTAGAAACCTTGATACAAATGCAACATATTCATAAATTTCAGTTGCACATCCTACAGAATCATACTTAAATGAAATGCGTTGGATTCTTGTATATTGTATATCCTTCATTTAACTTCCAGGAGAGAATGAAGCAAAAGAATGGGGAGGAAACACATAAAACAGTGACCCTTAGAGTCCCTATCCTTAAGGAGGTTTCAATAGTTTAAAGAAAAAGATATGGTGTAAGGCACCTTTAGGTAGAAAGCTTATGTATGAGAGATCAGATAGACATTATCTGGAGGTCTCATAAGGCTTTATTTTTGAGAACTCATCCCAATTGTGTTTGAAATGCAGTCTTTCAGATTCAGAATCCTCTTGTTATGACTGTTGTTTGCTACCATCCCTCTTAGTAATAGGATCCAACTCCTGAGTTTCCACAAAGCACACAACAGAAACTGAAATTCCCATACTCCTCTGCAGCTACCCATGGGTACAATGGGACGCAAGAAATATTATTTCACTGAAGCCTCAGCAACACCAACACAGTTTTCCTAATAAGAAAAGTGGGGCACAGAGCAGTTAAGGGTATTAAAAAACTGTATGTAGGCAGTAAGTGGTCAAGGTTGGATTCATACCAAGGTTCATTTTTCCATGAGTGATCAATATGCATTATGGGGATAGAATTTACCAATTCAACTATCAGAGGGTAATCTTTGTCCCTATGCTCTATAAAACATATGCTATAAAGCAGAGGTGCTGATATATATGCACAGATGCCACATAAGGAAAAGTGATCAGGTCTTAAAAAATGACAAATGAAATGTTAAGTGCATTCAAACGCCAGAATTAGGTACATGAAGAGAAGAGAAGGCCCATGAAGACAGGGACAGTGAGGATGAAAGTGCAGAAAGGGGAGGTTCGGGAGACCAAGGGAAGGGTAAAGCATGACCAAAGGTAAACAAGCAATGATAACACTGACGTCTTGCTGAGATAAAGCAAGGGCAGGGTGTGGTGGCCCACGCCCGAAATCCCACTAGTCAGGAGGAGAGCAGGAAGTGCACCACGAATTGGAGGCCACCCGAGCTACATAGTGAATTAAAGGCCAGCCTGAACTACATAGCCAGGCTCTGTCTCAAAAAAAAAAAAAAAAAAAAAAAAGCATGGAATAGTGAAAGGCTGGAACCGATGAACTAGATGATGGAGAGCTTGATTTCCAGGCTAAGAATGTCAAGATTTGATTACTAGGAAGGAACAAAACAGTTTTTGCATAGATAGGTGATATTATTGGAATTAAACTTGACGGCATATATTTACATAAACCGTAACTTTTAAATATTAATTTTTATTCTTTCTAATCCTACATGAAATGCTATTTAGTATTTAACGTGCTAAATTCCTCTTAGTACTATATTGAAATACTATTTCATACTAGTATGAAAGCTGATAGTAAAATTTTCAAGAGCAGAAAACAATCTGCTCTTATTAAAAATCTAGCCTCTTGGTGACAATCACTTTTGTACACAAGCATTTTTCTAAATTTTTCTATGCACTTATAGCCATTATACAATTATTGCATGCTTATTGTACAATCTCAAAATATTTAAACATTAAAATTTTAAAAATTAATAATTTATTCTAATTCAATCACCCAGTTGACCACTGCCATAGATTTTCCATGTCCCAGATTTACAGCTGTTTTGATAGGTGAGTAGCATCCCACCTGGGACTGTTCCACCATCTACCTCACTTTCATTGAGAAAAGAATAAGAAGGATGTACCCAGGACAAAGCATTGGCACCAACCTCATTATTTAATAAGACGACATTAGCTAAATTGTCTCTGAATGGGAGAGAACCTCACATTTACAATGTAGAAAAGAAAGTGGCAGTTTATAGAGAGAAAGGTTCATGTTGAGAAGGTTTGGATACAGCTAGGCGCAACAGGGGCTATTTCAAATCATGCCCAAGAGGAGACAGGCAACTGAGTATGAAGACTTTTTATAAAGAAGTAAAAGTCTAGACAAAGTACAAAGGGAGACTAGGATCTACTCCCAAAGACTTAGAGAACTTGGCAGCTGGCTAGACAAAGGTGCTAAAGGAGTGTGTCAAAGGAAATTGCAGTGTCAACTCCAAAAGCCATTGCAGGCTCCTACCCCATCTCATCAAACTCCCAACCTGGTCTCACCGACCACATTGTTCTGGCCAAAGCAGGACTTTTAGACCAAATTCTCACTTTATCAAAATATTTGGTCAGACAAAACTAAAGCTGAGAATTTTTAAACCCTGTCCATGATCATGCTTTCAACTATTACTAAAATAAACCCAATTGAAATATAAGAAATATATCTTTGAATATAATTATTTATATGATAGTACTACAGTCATAATTAGAAGCAGTGGTGGACTGTGAGATAGACAAACAGCACTTTTGGTCTCAACACAGCAATCATGTAGCACTTATTTTAGCTGGTACATTATTTAGAACTGATGGTAGAACTAGTGTTACCGACTTCTTCCGGTGAGTTGTGTAAAGATCCAAAAAAAACTAAGTTGATGCAGTGGAGCAGGCCTGAATCCTAGCACTCTAGGAGGCTGAGGCAGGAGAGTCACAAGTTTGGACCCAGCCTGAATATTTTAATAACTTAGGAAGACTTTGTCTTGAAATAAAAAATTAAAAGCTCTGGAGATGTAACTTTGTTTAAAAGCACTGGGTTCAAGCCCTGTTACATACATACATACATACATACATACATACATTTTTTAAAAATGTTTTAAATCTTACAATATTTTTCAGACTGTACTATTGAAAGGAAAACACGTTATGTACTGGGCTTCAGCATGTTCTGTGCTGCTTTTCCATTGTTATGGTCACAAAGTCCACCCTAACCATCATTACAGTTTTAAGACATAATTAACCACTTCAGAAAATTTTAATTTACCTTTAACAAATTTTTCCCTATTAGATATAATTGATTAGTGCCTAGTTAAAAGGTGCTGTTTGGCAGCAGCAGCAGCAGCACCTGAAAACCTGTTATAAATGCAGATATGTGGTCTCCAGCTCAGACTTTCTAATGCAGAAACACAGGGAATAAGGCCCAAGAATGTGCTTTACCATCTCTCTAAGTGGCTTTAATGCTGAGCAAGGTTCGAAAATCATTTCCATAAAGAGTGAAAACTGCATTAGGAGACCATCATTATAGACAGTTTTATCTGATTTTGAGGCAAAAATATTTTCTTCAAAGATGCATTCAAATTTATCACTATTTCACTCAAATTTGCTCTTATTTTGTTAGTAGTTCCGTTTTAATGTGGGTTTGGAAAAGGGAAAAGGCTCTCCGACTACCAATGAATGGTGAAAGGAGAAGGAAATAAATATATTGAAATGTGTAAGAGCCAGTTGGACCCAAAGATTAAGTGAGTGATGAGGAAAATAAGTAGTATTTCCCATCTTTAAAAGAAAAAAAGAAAGAAACCAGGATAGAAGCTGGAAGGTCAACTGTCAATACAGCATGTGGGAAAAAGAGAAAAGAAAAGAGAATTTGACTGATGAAAAATACAAATTTAGAAAGTATAAATTGTCCAAGTTAATTTTCTGTGAAACTCCATCTTGAAGCTAAGTGTATGGGCACCTACTATGGAAGGCTTTTGCAAGCTCTGATGTTTTGTATATTCTGTTTTTCTACTAATATACCAAATGGAAACAGGCCAGAGCATAAATGAGGGTATCAACTGTGGGGAAGGATTCCATCTTCTCATAAAGTGTTTAGTATAAATAAACAGAATGATGTGTTCTCATTTTGGAAAGAATCTAGGTTGGCTCAGTAGCAAGAGGAAGCAGCAAAGTAAGCCCCAGAAACTCACCTCCATCACTGAGAAAAGACGCCGCAGAGAAGCAGTGCTGTTCTAAGTCAACCAACAAGCCATGGAGGGTTAAGCAAAAGACACTTTTGCTTTCTGTTCCTTCTAAAGATCTTTCTGTTTTATGAGGAATAATAAATGACTGCAAGCAGCAATTCAGAATTTTCTCTTGTTTGATACATGGCTCCATTTTGATTTTGGGGTTCCTATTTAGAATATTAGTTACTGGAATGCAAGTATTTTTTCTGCAAGTTTTCACAAAGGTCTTTTCCCAAGAAAATGTAATTTCTTACACAGTTTGATGAGTTACTATCAATGGGGAGTCATTAAAAATTTAGTAAGGTAGAAAGTTGCCATAAAAATGCGCTTGAACCCCTGAAAGATTAATCAGGCAGAAATGAAGTTACGGGGGTAAGAAAGGGCATCGACCTCCCTGCGTATTAGTAGATAGTAACACTACGTAGTATACAGTATAACAGTAATGGAGATGCAAAGCAGTAGGGGACCTCCACCCAACATGTTCAGATTTTCCAAAGAAAGGATATTGAGAAACTGTTCTGGAAGTCTGAGTCCTTCATGCTACAAAGTATATAAACAGAAAGAAGAAAGAGGAGGACAATAAGAAAAGAAGATAATTAAAAAGAATTTTTTGAAAGATCCCTGCTATGGCTCTCCACTCCACCTTACTCTGAGATGGGTAAGGGACATTCCTTCCAACCTTCAACCCAGTTGGGTTTCAAAGGAAACTGCTAGAAGCTTTAAGGTATATTCCCTACAACTTGGACGTAATCCTGAAAAAAATCTTTGTCATAGCTAAGTATTAACAATACATAAGGCTATGGCCTGGATTCTTCTCTGCCCATAAAAACTGAACTTGTTTTGTTATGTTTTTCATAATCACAATTACATTTTTATTCTCACTCTACAGGTTTAAACAGCATTTGAAACAATGAAAACTTACCATTTTATTTCCTTTTAAATAGCAAGACAGTATCATCATACTCTTTTCAGAAATCATTTTGATATAATTTATAAACACTTATCCCTTAGCCAGAGAATCTAAAAAGAGAAAAAAATGAGTTTTTCTCACTAAAATATTTTTTTATTTTAAAGACAAAAGAATGGAGACATATGAAACAGAATAAGCCATAAACAATACAGAAAATACAAAATTATACAGAATATAGTAGGGAATTACCAATGAATGTTGTATTACATAATGTTATATCTTCATATTAGTTAACACAAAAACATTAAAGGAAATACCAAGTTATAGAGAAGATAGTAGGGAATTTGCACTGGATGCTGTATAATATAAAGTTATCTTCACTTCTGTTAATACAAAAACGACTGAGGAAATACAGAATTATAGAGAACATAGAAGGGAATTAGCTCTGGATGCTGTCCTACATGTTACCTTCACCTTTGTTACTCAGTTACCCAGATGATGGCCCATTTGATCATTCAGTTTTTCTCCTCCCTCATCTCCATTGCTCTACCACTCAATCAGTCATCTTCCCTGTGATGATAACTGTACTCCTGGGTTTATCTGTACCCCTGGACTCTCGCCTTGGGAAGACATATAGCTGCCTGAGACCATACTATAACATACATGGGTGTATACAAACTGCCATGGTCGGAGGTGGAAAAGCACATATGCTCACAGCAGACTGCCCAGCTCCACCCCATCACTGTGCTATGGGTGGGGGTGGGTCCAGTCTGTGAGGTGCCCTCAGCGGGGGCCTCAGCAAACCAGCCACAAGGCCCATAGTGGAACAGCCACAGGGCCCACTGCAGCAGAGCAGCCACGGGGCCCACGGCGGAGCAGCCACGGGGCCCTCGGAGGAGCCGCGGGGCCCACAGCGGAGCAGCCGCGGGGCCCTCAGCAGAGCAGCTGCGGGGCCCTCGGCGGAGCAGCCGCGGGGCCCACTACAGAGCAGCCGCGGGGCCCACTACAGAGCAGCCGCGGGGCCCACAGCGGAGCAGCTGCCAAGGCCCACTGCGGAGCAGCCATGGGGCCCACTGCGGAGCAGCCACCAGGGCCCACTGCGGAGCAGCCGCAGGGCCCACAGCGGAGCAGCCTCAGGGTCATGCAAGGTTCATATGTGCAAGCTGTAAGGGAACCCTCTTGGTGCACACATTAATAGTTTGGGGTGAGTCCTGAAGACCGTGGATTCATCCTATTGTTGCCAGGAACAGGCGGCACTTGCTCAAGCCGCCAAGACTCAAGGTGCTCCCAGAGAGAGTTCAGGGTGGGAGCTGAGCCCCAGCAACCCAGCTCGTGCTTCCTGCCTGATGTTGGAGTGAGAAGGGCGTGGAGCCACGCGATCCACCTCCATCTGCATCTCCCTCCTGTTGCGGTGCTGGAGCCCCCGTCTGCTCCTCGGCCAGATCCCTGGGAGCCGCCACGGCTCACCGCTGAGGTTCCCCGCTGCTCTCCACCAGTAGCTGCTCACCCAGCCGAGAGGCAGGGGGCCACCATCTCGAGGCAGGCGCAGAGCTGGGCATGGTACGCTGTGTACTAGTTGCACTGATTCTCTCCAGGGGCTGATTAGGAAGGTTGCCGCAGGGTGGGGACTCTGCCCCAGTGGCTGTCGCAACCTCTCATTCTCACACTGGGTCCGACAACTGCTACCGACCGCCATTGCCTCCTTTCCTGGCTGCGCCCTCCCCTCTCCAGCCCTGGACCAGCTCTCAGAACTCTGCTCTCCCCTGGCCGAGTCGGGAGGCTTCCATGAGCATGGGCCTCCGGAGCTGAAGCTGCGAATGCCAGAACGAGGGTGCGGGCCATGGGTGTGCTTGGAGCGGTGACTTCCTCCTTCTCCTCTCCCTCCAACTGCGCCATGGCGGATCTCCGATCCTTTCCTCCAGCAGAGGTTTTGCTTAGTCTTTCCGAGGGCTTCAGTTCCCATTTCAGATCCTTCCTGAGTTCAGGATACCCACCTCTTTCCCTTCTGTCCTTTGTCTGAGTGGCATTCCTCTGGAAGGTTCTCTCTGTTGCCTACCCGGTTGCCATCTTGAAGTTCTCTTGTAAAATTTATTTAGTTATTTGTTACTTTCTAATGAATTGACCATTACATTTCTAAAGTTCTGAAATGGCCAACAGACCATAGAAAGATACCACTTTAGGCTCCTGCTTGAAACCAACAGCTACAGAAAACTGCTGGCCTTGATTCAGGGCCATTCACTAAAATTATTAATTTCTAAAATTTATGTAACTATATATTTTGGTGCACTTCAATTTAATGAGATTACTTTACATAAAAATTTTTACTTTAATTTACAGATTTATCCTTCAAAAGTTGGTTATTTCTCAATTGTTAATTTCCTAGATCCTTTTGTTAGACTAAGCACTTTCATAAAAAATAGAAATTCAAACTATTTTCCATACTTAAATGACCATCATGGTGTCCATTTGCCCTGGAATAATCTGTAAAAGTACCAGGGACTAAGCTCAGAGTTTGCATTGCCTTGTCTCTGTGCTCTGCTCACATGAACTTGATGTAGGAAGAAAACTATGTACGACTCTGAATAAAATTAGATGAGTAGAATGGCAGCTATATATGCCAGCTTCTCATTTTCCTCCATTAATAAGAGATAAATATGCAATTTAAGTTTCTTCGTACTACCTCAGCCATTTAAGGAGGATAAGCATTAACCTTATGTCTCAGCCTCGTAAGACAGAGATAATGGTCTAATTCGTGAGCATCACCTGAAAACAAGAACAGAACAGAAGAAGCCCACATGCTTCCAAAGAATTGGGGAGAAAATAAATGAGGTCTTAAAAATGGTAGCATGTGAAGGCGTCAGTGAATTTTCACGCTTGGGGAGGTGGTTCAATAAGGAAAAGTCAAATGAAGAAAAATGCTACAGGAAAAATCTCTGTCACTTTACCAGCTCTCTCTCTCTCTCTCTCTCTCTCTCTCTCTCTCACACACACACACACACACCGTACGAGATATCACATCAGTTATGACACAGATTGCCAGGGTTCTTTCAGTGATGATTAATCTTACGTATCAATTTTTACCCGGGCCCTCACACCCAGCTATTCGGTCCGATATTATTCTAGATATTTCTGTGACGATATATTTAGATGAGATCAGCATCGGAGTCAGTGGAGTCTGAGTGAAGCACATTGCTCACCGTAACACGGCAGCACTCTTCCTCACCCAGGGAGTTAAAGGTCTGCTGAGAACCGAAGGCTGACCTCACTGAGCCAACAGACCACCCACAGCCTTCCGCAGTACCTGCTTTTCCTGGTTCTGCAGCAGACTGCCTTTGGACGTGAACTGCAACTCTTTCCTGAGTCTTGCCCGCCAGCCTCGCCCATCAGATTTTGGACTTTCCAAGTTTCCTCCATCACAGGAGCCAATTTCTTAAAATATCTCTTACTGTGCAGATGCATCCAGTTGATTCTGTTTCTCTGGAGGACCTAAGACATCTCACTTTCCCTGATTTCTCTTACCATAACCAGTTCTTACTGGTATTTCCCTTAGAATAATCTCCCCACACCTGGGGTTTATACCTAACCTGTTCAAAGAAACATTAAAATTACATCGGGTTTTAGGTCAGGTATATTATTCTATAATTTACTTTATAGAAAAAGTTATTCTTTGGGGTGTATGTTTAAACAGATCTCGACAAGTGCCCCCCTCCAGTCATAAAACCACTACCATGGTGAAGACACAGGATATTTCCGTCACCATCAAAAGTTCCTGATGCCCCTTGGTACTCAGCTTTGCCTTTTCTCAACCCCCAGCAATACTGATCTGATTCCTGTCCCTATAATCTTACCTTTACAGAATAAAATAAATATGGAATTACACCTCGTATAGCCTTTTGTATCTGGCGTCTTTCACTTAGCATAATGTTTTTGAGATTCAAGCACATTTACCTGTGTAAATATTACCTTTCCATTGCTGAGTTATAAGGTTATCTACTTGCTGGTTAATGAGCATTTGGAATATTTTTCTTTTTTGTGTGTGTGATTATAAGAAACTTGCTACAAACTGTCTTGTCCAGGTCTTTGTACAGACATGTGTTTTAACATCTCTTATTTAAATATCTAGGGATGAGATCATTAGGTCAAATGATAAGTACATGGTTAACCTTATCAGAAACAACCAAATGATTTCCACACAGCAGCTGTGCCACTTTGCATTCTCAGCGGCAGCATGAGTTTTCCTGTTGCTCAGCATCCTGGCTCGGGCTTTGTAGTGTCAGGCTTCTAAGAGCCATCCCAGAAGATATGTACTGCTTTTTCTTCCTGGTTTTAATTTGCACTTTCTAACTGCTAACAATGTTGAGCATTTTTACATGTGTTTTTCTACCACCAGCAGTGACCAGACTCCAAAATAAAGCCCCAAAGAAGGCCTAGATGCATGAAATTGCCTCCCAAATGTAATAAACTGTGTAGCTAAGAAAATATCACAGAAATGATGGTATGAACTTCTCAGGCTATGTCACAAAAGACGTTGCTTCTTCCTTTAACTCTTTTGCTTTATCCACTTTGAGGGAAGCCAGCTGTCATGCTACGGGTATATTCCAAAAACAAAATAGAAAAATGCACAGGATGAGAACCCAGGCCCTCTGACCTTAGCCAGCACAACTTGCCAGCTATGTGGGTGAGCAGTTTTGAAAGTAGATCCTGCAGCACCCTTAGTGGGCTCAGAACACTGAACCCCTTCCTGGTCAGTATCTTGATCGCAATTTCTAAGAAACCAGAAAGACTTGGAGGCACTTCGATATCCTAAGCTCCATAAGCTTAGAGTTAGTAAGTGCTTATTCTCATTTCACACCAGAACTTACCAAATTCTGTGGTTAAATTGCTGTACCGTAGTAGGTGAGCTGAACTAATATACCATTCATATCTTCTCTTTGGAGAAATGTCAGTTCAAACTTCCAGTGTGTTTTTAAAATCAGGTTATTTATTGTCTTGTTATTTGACCTAAGTGCTCTTGACATACTCTCTAGCCAACGTAAGACAGATCTTTCGAAAATATTTTCTCCCCATTTTTAGCTTGTTTTGTTGTTTTTTATTATTTTTTCTCTTATTAGTAGCATATTTCTGTTTGTTTGGGGTTTTATTTGTACTGGAAATCGAACTCAGGACCTTGCTCTTGCCAGGCAGGTGCTGGGCCACTGAGCTATATCTCCAGCCCAGTAGCAAATTTCTAGTGAAGTTCCATATTTTGAGAAAATCTAACTTGTCTGGGTTTTTTATTTTTTTATTTTTTTGCTTTCTGATGTCATATATGAGTAATCTTTGCCTAATGAAAGATCACAGATTTCTTTCCTACGTTTTCTTCCAAAAGTTTTATAAATGTAAGTCTTATATTTAGAAATATGACCCATTTTGGTTTTTTACTGTGATGTGAATTCATTTATTTTTATTGTCTCATTTCCCAATATCATGTCTCTAAAGCACTAACTTTCATGTTCTTGTTGCAGATAAATTGACTGCGTATGTCTGGCTCCATTTCTAGGCCCTGTTCAGCCTCACTGATCCATGTCTACCCTGTTCCAAACGTCTCACTGCTTTGATTGCTCTCGCCTTACTGTGAATCTCACAGTCAAGTGATATGAGTCAACCAACTTCGTTTTCACTGTTCATAATTTTTCTGGCTATTTAAGCTACTTGCCTTTTATGTATACATTTTAAAATACATTTTCCAGTTTCTGTTTAAAAAGACTGCTATGTTGTGAGACAGCATTGAACACGTAGATTAATATGTGAAGAATTAACATCAAGAAATAATTATTCTGGCCCATGGAGCATAATATATTGTTCCATTTACTTAAACACACAGATTTCATACATAGTTTACTATAATTGTCTCAGTTTTTATATATTAATATTATCTTAAGGGTACTGTTTCATCAACTTCAATTTTTATTTTTTCACTGTCACTCTAGAAAATATAACTCTTATGTATTGATCATCCTGTGACATTTCCAAATCTACTTACCAGTTTTAGTTGATATTTTGTATGTTTGGGGGGCTTTTTCTACATAAACAATCATGACATCTATGCCCAGAACCTCCAGGACAATGCCGTGCAGGAGAAGAGCAGACACTGTCTTCAACCTCAGTATGAAATTGTTGTGTCCTTCACCATCATTTAAGTTACTGGCTCCATGATTCTTATACACTCCCTGAGTCAGGTTGAGGAGATGCCCTTCTGTTCCTAATTTTGTTAGGACTCTTTCATGGCACATGTTCAATTTTGTCAAATGCCTTATTGCATCGAAAAACATGACTATATTTTTACTGCTATTTTAGCTTGTTGATAGGGTGGTTTAAACTTTTTATTGTCTGGGATCAAATAATCCATGTAATTTTTAAAGCCCCTCCACAGTGGGATTTCTCTTTACTTATTCAACCGCATCCTGCAGGAGATGCAGGCACCAGCCGGCCTACCGTGGGCTCTTGCTCTTCTGCTTGGTTGATGCTTATCCTTTGATTGGCGGTGTTCTTTGCCCTTCAGTGCTCTAGATCTGTGTCTCACCACAAGTTACAGTTTTCTTCCCACCTTCCCCATGAATCTTCTGTACCTACACAGTCGTCTCAGTAGGACAATCTTTTGGATATGAATTATTTCCCAGTCCACTCTTTATGTGCCAAAAGTAACATCCCAAAGAGGGAGCAGTTTCAGGGAGAAGGAAAACTGTGGGAGCGAAGACAGGAGTCAGCAGGGAGAGGACTGGAGACGGGGCAGAATATCTGAGCATAACAATGAGTGCTTTTCTCCTTGTGCGATACAGGGGATTGCTTGTGTTAGCGCGGGGAGATTCCAGTGATGTTATTTACAATCACAGATAATCCTCCTCCCACCCTTACGGCTCTTGGAACAGTAATCTGGGAGACTGTAATCAGCTTTTTTCTCTCTCTCTCTGTGGACTGCAGAGATAAATAGAATCTCCAAGATCCTTTGTAAAACGCTAGATTTAAGAATGAGGTAAAATGCTACACTTATTTATTCAGCAAATGCTCAGAAGCATTTTGTATGACACTCTGCTATGCTTTAAACAGGATGTATAAACAAAACCTATTTGACTTCTCTGAGTTCCAGTTGTATATAATGTTACGTACATACTTAGTCACTATATTGAAATCTCTACCCCTTTGTAGTCCCTCACTCCAAAACACACTCAGCTTCTAACAATGGAGAAGTCCTGTTCTATCTTTAAATATAAAAATATTTTTCACAAGAACACATTAACAGCAATTCTGCCAGAATTTCCTGTGATGAAACTGGTACCTCTTTTCATGGAAGTGTTTGGCCACCTACGGTTTGGAACATCCTCAGCTTTGGCCTTAACATTAGCCTCCAGATGATTATTAAATTACCTGGGTAAGGAACTTCAGATTGCTAAATATTTCTTCCTAAAGTTTATTTATCTTAGTGTGGGAGACATATCACAGAGTAACTGCCTGGGAAAATAGAAACTGCCAAATTTTGGATTAGTACTACTTCCACCCTCAGATCTGAATCCTGAGACACAGCTGTGAAACTTTGGTGATTTCCATGATTCAAGGCGAAAAACAAAGAAGAAAGTCTTATACTTATATAAGAGGTGATAGTGGGGATTTTTCTCCCTTATAGTAGAACACAGATAATTAAAGTCGGGGTAGAATTTATAGCACTGAACAGTCAGAATCAAATGGATTGTTTGAACAGAAAACACGAATTAGTTATAGTAGGAATTCTAGTGCAGGATATACGCTGAATCTGGTTTTACATTACCCATAATCAAATTGCTCATGCAAGCCTCAGTTCTACCTTGACTAATGTAAGAGTCCTCTGGTTAGAGAAATCTCTGAATTCCCCTTTCTTCAGTCTTCTGAGTCTCTGATTTTTGGTGTGTTTTTCTAATTTACCCTTCCCAAGCTTCAGTAAATAATTTATCAGTTCTATGGAAGATGTAATAAAACAGGATGAATCTATAATATAGTTTATAAACAAAAAAAGTAACAGTGCTGACCACTCAATAAATGCAAATTTGAGACACATGAAATTCCATCTTATTCCAGAAAGAATGGCTATCATCAAAAAATCAAATAATAACAAATGTTGATAAGGCTGCATGTAAAAAGGAACACTTCTACACTGTTGGTAGGAATGTAAAATAGTAAAGCTGGGAAATTAGTGTGGAGATTCCAAAAAAAACCCTAAAACTAGAAATTCCATTTGATGCAGGTACTTCCTTTCTAGGTATCATCTTGATAGAGTTAAAGGCATTATTTTACAGTGATACATGCATACCTGTATTTATATCAGCACACTTCATAATAGCTAAATTTTGGAGGAATTTTACATGTCCATCAACAGATGTATGGATTTTTTTAAATGTGGTGTTTATACACAATAGAGTACTATTCTGCCATAAAGAAGGATAAGCTTGAGGTTTTTTTGATAGGAAAATGAATGTACCTTAGACTATAATGAATGCACCTTAGACTAAAATAAATCAGACACATGGATTTAAATATCATATTATTTCTCTTATGTAAACAAAGAGGAAATAAAAAGATAATAGGAAGTAGAATGATAGACCTTGCTCAAATGGGAACGGGGTCAAGAGATGAGGGAGGCGGGAGGTGGGAGGGATCAAAAAGAACAGAGATGTGTTATGTACATGTAACAATGCCTGACAAGGAACATAATCATTGAGTAATGTGAACATTTACTAATAAAAACTAAAATAAAGGAATGTTTTTAAAATATAGCATACACGTATGAGATGAGTCTTCTTCACTTGTCTATAAAAATCAGGAGAGATCACCGAGAGTGTCAGAGTCCAGAGGGAAGGAAAGCAGAGCCCAGAGTAAAGCGAGTTCTCCCATGAGTGCAGACGCAAAGCCCATTGTGGACCTAATCTCTAGAAACACACAGAGGGCTGCCCTCTGCATGTCTCCTGACCCTTCTCACTCTGTTCCTATTCTCCTCTTTGTAAGGTGTGTTTGCTGTGTTATTTGCCAAGTTTCGATTCTCCTACAGAAAACAATAAAAGCAAATAGAATTGAAGAAATGCACGAGAGACAGCAAACATAAATAATAGTTTAAAGTCAGCTTGTGAAGCACAGGAGAAACTCATAACTGTTAAGCACAAATAGTAAGTTAGTGACCTGTGAGATATGTCAGATGCTGGTACAGTAAAAAAAAGCATCAGTGGGTCTGGGGATATAGCTCAGTGGCACAGTGCCTGCCTGGTAAATGTGAGCTCATCAGGTCAAGTCTGGATACCAAAAAAAAAAAAAGCACCAGTGTTTTAAACATATGTAAGGATAGAAGACCAAAAGGTACCCCAAAGTCATGATCTATTAAAGATTTAAAAGATATAAAATATAATAACCATAAAACACTGAATATTTATAAGATTTTTAAGCTGCCTCTTCCCATGGTGACAACTATTATGGACAAAATGTCTACTACCTAAAGCATGAAGATAGTATCCATAGCAACTCAGAAAACTCATATGGCCTACAAGTGTGGCCAAGTCCACATAGCCTGGCAGAAGTGTTTATTGACATTGGATACGTGCCTACTGCTGAGTCCTTCATTCACCCTCAACTCTGGTCCTTTGAGTCACCTAGAATATGGGAAGAGCTAAATGTGGAGAGAAATATAAGACACAGAAACACGGTCTGAGTGTAGTCCTTCTAACAGTCTACCCTCTCTTCATTGTGCTGACCTGGCCCATCTCTTTCTCTTACTTCTCCCTCTGCTTACATTGATTCAACAAACACTGGAGTTTTTGATGATATTAATTTAGTCCCTGAACTATTCTGTTCTTTGGCCTGTCTGATAGCTTACCTGGCTGAGTACTTGGGTGCTTCATTGCATCAAGCTCATTTCCATATGACACGTTCTCTACCAGCTCCCATGTTGACTCAGCCTTGCTGCCTTGTCTGGGACAGAACAGTGACAAGTATTTCATCAGACTACCCATGATGGTGTGGAGCACCTCTCACTTTCTCTAAACCTAAGCCATGAAGTGCCTGCACATATATTGCACTTTTTAATATGAGTAGTTTAATAATAGTAGTTTAATTTCCATTGTGAGGTGAAACACTTCGTAGATATCTACTAAGTTCACTTTTTCACAGGTTTGGTTTAATACTGACGTTTCTTTGGTGATTTTTTGGCTAGTTGTTCTATTTGTGACAGGTCCCCTATTACAGTTGTATTAGTGCTTACTGGATTTTTCATGATTATTAAGGTTTTATGTAGTTGGATGCACCAGTACTTGATGCATATATATTTATAATTCTTATCTCTTCTTCTTGGAGTTTACTGTGAAGAAGTACGTGGTGACCTTTTGCCTCTTTTGATCAGTGTTGGTTTGAAGTTCGCACTGTCTGCAAATGGAACAGCTACCTCTGCTTTTTTCTGGGTTCCTGCCAGATGGAGTATTGTTTCCCATCCTTCAACATTTTTTGTTTTGTTTTATGCCTTGTGTTGGTGCTTGTAGATTTCTTATGGTAGAGAGCTTTATCACTAGTAATGAGGCTTCCCTGGGAAATGTCTATTCCTCAGAGATGTCTTCTAGGTGTAAGTGGTTCTTGGTCTTTCTATCTCAAGAACCTGCCTTACCAATGTATTAAGGATGAAAAGTTGCTATTTATTTGGCTCAGCACCTGGTCCTTTAGTACAGGACTATGATGATGGTTATTAACCCAGACAGTCACAGTATTGTCATACAAAACTTGATTAGAACATGTATGACATTCTAGCAAGTAGTACAGTTAGCAATAACAATAACATCAAGCACAGTCTAGCAACTGAAAGACTATGGTAAGTACTAATTTGATCTGTAAACCATAGGAGCCAGCTCTATAGTCACATAACAAAATCCAACATACTAGGAACTTGTATGCGTGAGTTTCCTCTTAGCAAATTAATTTTATCCTATTTGGAGAGTATTTAAGATGGACAGGGGACCAAACAGAGAGATCGATGAGGAGAAATATAGTAGAGGGAAAGCTGTGAGGCAAATGATGGTCACTCAAGTTTTGGGAAAGTGGAGGGTACAGGAGAGAAAGAATGAAAAAGAAATCAAAAGAATATGGAAGTGAATCAGAGAAAGAGGAGACTATGTTTACTCATAGTATCAGGAAATCAAGAGATACAGTTGAGGGAAGAGAGATAAGATGAACAGAACAAAACAAAAATCAAGGTAAGAAACCTAAATAGTCAAAATAATCAAAAGCACAACAAAAAATGAACAAAAACTAACCAAAAAAATCCCAACCAGACTGAGAAAACGAAACTACTCAAAGAAACAAGGAAAAAGAAAAACAGTAAAATTCCTCATGTCCACAGTTCTGTGGTAGTGTCTAAGTCAGGTCCCAGAAACGTGCTGTGTAACCTCACCAATTCTGCAGCAGGATTTGTGCTGGGTACAGTGCTGTCATTGGCATCTGGATGAGGAGGATGTAATTGGTTTTCAGCTAACAACATTTTGGATGTCCATTTCTTGTTACTGTTTGTCTCTATGGCACTCTCACAGTTGCCATGGTGTCCTCGGGTAAGGAAATTCTGGGGTTGCCCCCAGGCCTGTGCACTGCTGGCTCCTTCTGGACCTTGCTCAGCTTCCTGTTTCATATCACTAGCTCCTTTTACCCACTGGTCATGAAGCGTAGGGAGTGCTCTTTTCCCACTGTAGGCCAAGACTGCTTATCTCCTTTGACTGGAGCTGAGTCTGGGTGGTCTCAGCTTCTACCCCTCAGAAGAATTCCCCATAGTCTGCTTCTCAGCTGCCCACAGTCCACTGTGACTGAATGGCTTTTCTCTCCTTCCACTCTAGGATTTTGGGAGTGAAGTGACCCAGGACTATTCTGCTGCTGGGATTCACCCAGAACCCTTTGAAATAAAATAGTGGTCCTGCTCACCTGCTCCTGTTCTATGTGTCTGTATGCAGAAACACAGCAGGGCTTCACGCCCCTAAATAATTGCTGGTCCCGCAGGGCCCCTTGGGAAGTTGACCCACCACACTGGCCTGCTCCACTGGGGCACATAGATGTTTAATTACTACCATATTTCAAGCATTCTGCACAGTGCCATACTTAGAAAATCCCATTTAATACTTTAAACAATCTTATGATAGGTATCACTATCAAAAGATTTAACACGTAAATAATAAAAGACTTGACACAGATTATTAACTTTCCCAAGGTTATACACCTAGAAAATAGTCATATTATACATTAATGTTATATATTCAAAGTCCATAATGTTAGAATTATTTTTATGCTTTTGCTGAATCTTTTTAAAACATTTCTCCATTCTATAATTATTCTATTATTAACCTTTTAGTTCTATTTCTACTAATTAAGACACTGACATTATTATTATAAAATCTAATAATGTTTTGTGGTTCTACTGCATTTACATTTAGAAAGTAATTTCCCACCCTAAAATAAAACAAATATTTGGGAAAATTTTCTAGTTGCTTTAGAGTTGAGTTTTTGCTATTGTTCTTTTTGAGACAGGGTCTCACTATGTAGTTCAGGCTGGCCTTGAACTTACTTTGTAGCCATTGGCCTTGAACTCAGTGATTCTCCTGCCTCAGTCTCCCAAGCGCTAGGATCATCTTTGCCTTTATTTCCATTTAATCTATTGATAAATTTGTTATTTACTTTTCTTTTGAATATGAAGTTGGGGACAACTTGACTTTTGCTCCACATAATTAATTGGTTTAGCACCGCTTGTTGTATGCCTCTTTATTTTACTAATCTACAGTTTTACTTTAACTTCAATAAAGATTCATTCTTATTTATAAACGTGAATTTTGGAAATTTAAAAATATTGTATTCTACTATTATAATGCTAGAAAAGCACCATTTTGCACAGAACGTTTAATATCTGCATGTTAACATTTAGGCAAGCATAACCTTAATTGTAAGAACACTGTAGTTCCAAAAGTGACGTGGCCATTATTGTGTTGCACAGTGTGATCCTGGGGACCAAACAGCTCCACCTTACACATGCTGGTCATCGACTCCCCTTGTGTGGACAGCCCTGACCCCTGCACTTGACAACTGTAACCTTAGCTTGTGTGTTAGTCTGAGCTCTCCAGAAAGCTACCACACATAAATATGCAGGTAGAAGCAATGTAATAAAGAAGTAATCTCAGGAAATAGGGAACTGAAAGAGAAAACAGAAAACAACCACAAAAGAGCACATTATCAACCCTTTCCTGCTTTGAGTAACTGCAGCTTCAGCCCACAGGAGCTCTGGAAGTCGGTATGGACCTGGTTCCTCAAAGTTGTCCACCAGAAGTGAGAGAGTTGGGGATGTTACACAGCACCTTCCAGGAGAGGGATTGGGATGGAAGGCACTTAGTACGATAGTGAAATAGTAGAGGTTGGGGTGGGTGACAAGTTTCTGCAAGTTGATAAAACTGCAATGTACCTAGGAATAATCTCTAATGAGTTGATGTACTGTAGGGAGTCTTCAAGAATGAGTCCCTTGCGATTGCTATGTGGGAAGTGTGATCACCAGGGTGATTTATCTACTCAAAGCCACCTTAGGTAGATTACCAGGGTACTGTGGTCTAGCTCTTTTATGATGGCTTATGATCGATTACACTGTTGATTTATTTTTGCACCGCTACAATATTCTAACCACAGCAGTTAAACCTATAAGACAAAACTTTCTTTTTATATTTTTCTTAAGAATCTTTTAGCTGATCTCATTCTTTCAAGTAAAATGTAGCATCTTTCACCAAGTCTAATATCTCAAAAAAATCCTATTGGGCAATGATCTTAGAGTATCAAAATTTAGTAAGAAATGGTCTCTTTAAAAAACAAAAGGATTCTTCTTCTATAAATCTATGTTCTATAACTCCACATATTTGATTCTCCTTTATTTATTTGTTTTAATTTTTAAAATTATTTTTTTAAATTTTATTTTAAAGACAAAAGAATGGAGATATATGAACCAGAAAAGCCATAAACAATACAGAAAATACAAAGTTATACAGAATATAGTAGGGAATTAGAACTGGATGTTGTATTACATAGTTATCTTCACATTAGTTAACACAAAAACATTAAAGGGAATACCAAATTATAGATAAGATAGTAGGGAATTTGCACTGG
>PVLD010004171.1:97768-129666 GCA_004027595.1 Dinomys branickii | reverse complement strand
TCTCTATGCAGTTCAGGCTGGCCTTGAGCTCACTTTGTAGCCCAGGCTGGCCTTGAACTTGCAACAATCTTCCTATCTCAGCCTCCTGAGTGCTGGGATTACAGGTGTGCGCCAACACACCTGGTTTGCATAATATTTTTGAGTTGTAGCATGTATCAGTGTTTCATTACTCGTTGGTTAGGGTCTGCTTTTTATGTGCAATGATTACATCAACTGTGGGGATTTGGTCCATGTGCACGGCACATCTTCCCTTTACTTCCTCCTTCTTAGTCCTCGCTCCCGCTTACAGAAGACCTGCTGCATGACATCTCTTTTATTTTGCTCTTTAAAGTCCGTGTACTTTGGGTTTGTCAAGAGAAGCCATGTGGTATTATTCGTGCTTGTGTATCTGACTTGTTTCACTTATAATTATAGTCTCAAGGTCCATCCATTTTCCTACAAATGACTCGCATCTATCATTCTTTGTACTCCGTTAACTTTTGCAGTTATGGTCCACGGTATACCAAGTCACAACTTGTGTACCCATGCATCTGTTGATGGACATTTGGCTGTTTCCAGTTTTTGGTATTATGGATGATGCTGTTATAAATGTGTGAGATTTTGTGTGGATATATGTTTTCATTTCTCTTGGGTCTGTATTTGACAGTAGGTCGTACAATATGGCTCTGTTCAACTTGCTAAGGAATCCCTAACATTGTTTAAGGTAGAGAACAAAGGGAGAAAAGAAATACTCTGACTGGCTTCGGTCTCTTGATACCCTAAATTTTTTTCACATACTTTCCTATAAAGAATTATAGAGCCAGACGTGGCACCTGCCTGTAATTCCAGCATTTGGGAGGGTCAGGCAGGAGGATTGTTGCAAGTTTGAGACCAGCCTGGGATGCAAAGAGAGCTCAGGGCCAGCTTGACCTTCATAGTGAGACCCTGTCTCCAAAAGACCAAAAAAAAAAAAAAAGGCCTAAGAAGGGAAAGATTATTGTTGTTTTCAAATGAAGCACATTTAGACATTTAGATAAAAGATATATTGAAAACTGCGTATCAGGTAAATTAACCACAAAATGGTATTACCAATGAAAAACATGAAAAGGGATAATGGAAAACATTTCATAGTGATAAAAAAAATATTCAAAAACTAGCAGTTAAGCACTTATGTGAGTGTGTGTGGAGGCTGAGCCCAGGAGTTGAATTGGAGATCAACCTGGGCAACACAGCGGGACCTTGTCTAAAATAAAGCTAGGTGTGGTGGTGAACGCCTGTAGTCCCAGCCCTGAGGGAGGCTGAAGCAGGATCACAAGATCGAGGCCAGCCTGGGCTACACAGTTGGTTCAAGGCCAGTTTAGACTATACAGCAAGAACTTGTCTCAAAAAAAAAGTTAATCTAAGGGCTGGGGATATAGTTCAGTGGCACAAGCGCCTGGCAAGTGCAAGGTCCTGAGTTTGATTCCTGGTACCCACCCCCCAAAAAAGTTAATCTGGAACTAACTGCAGATTTTTTCAATATACATATGTCAGACATATGTGAAACCACAAGGATAAACAGATAAACACATAATCATGGTGCATGATTTTAAAACATACTGTCTTAGAGAATGCCATATTTGCTTCAAATATGGATTGTTTTTGAGAGTTCAATTAACATATTAAGAGGCTTTATCTAGTACCAAATATATTATTCCCTTTTTTGTTTCCCTTTTTTGAGTATTAACCTATTTTTATTTTTCTAAAAATTTTGCTGACTTTTATTAGTGTGTATTGCTGTATGGAGATGAGTTTCATCTGGGTGGACTTGTCTAGTCACATGCTGTACTCTGATCATTTCCCCTCCTGTCTCCCATGGTTTCACTTCCAGGGTTTCAGTGCATGTCGTGGTTCTCCATCATGCTCACGCCCATGATTACCCGCCTTTACAGATATACTCTCTTCCCACAGGTTCTGTGAAGCAGCTGCCTGGTGCTCACACAGGTCCCCCAGGTTTCCCCAGCAGAAGTCTTGGCTGATGGGGCCATGGCAGGGGTTTTTAGCTCTAATTCTACTGAATCTGGTGTCAGATTTGCATAGTTTTATGGATTATGTTTGGTTAGGTGGTATATAGTGGATGCCTGAGATGACTTGGGTACTGAGTCAACACTGGGGAGAAGATACTGACCCAGAAATGGTCTTTAGCTTCTAGTGCAGCAGAAAACCCAGTATCAGTCCAAATGGAAGAGTCTTTGCACCGAGGAGTTAGAAGGCAACTTTTATTATGCTAACGGGCTGGGGAACCCAGAGGTTCAAATCACCGGCCCAGAGTGAGGTTTGAGTTCAGTTTATTTTTTATTTATTTTATTTTTGTCTTTTTAAGACAGGGTCTTGCTATGCAGTTCAGGCTGGCCTTGAGCTCACTTTGTAGCCCAGCCTGGTCTCAAACTTACAATGATCCTCCTGCCTCAGCCTCCTGAGTGCTGGGTTTGTAGGCGTGAGCCGCCATGCCCGGCTGAGTTCAGTTTAAATATGGTTTGTGAGTGGGAAGTACAAAGCTGATAGCAGCTCTGGTTACATGGAATAGAAGAATTATGTCATATATTATCAGGCAGGTTTACTTAAGAGGAGTTGTTTAACATTCTGGGAAGGGAGGAGGGCTTGTAAGTGGAGGAAGCAGAGTTAAATGGGTCCTTGACTGGGCCTGTCTGTCCCAGACATGAAGTCCTTGAAGCAAGTTAGGAACAAAATATGTTTTTCTAACTAAGGAAAATACAAGCTGGACACAGTCAAGCTGGCCCAGCACATTATTATCAAAGAGAAACAGACAGTCAAGGCTGTCTACATGACGGGCAGCATGCGCACAGTCACAGGCATGAACTGATTTCTAACTTTTGCTATAATATGCCTACAAGCCTGCTGTAAGTGGGCCTTTATGCTGGAAGCTCTGTTGACTGGGGTTCAAAGATGGGAAGGGGACATTTTAATGCAGTGTAAAGTACGGGGTCCAGGAGCCTGTCCTGAGGCAGCCATGGGAAAGCAGAAATGCCTCACTGGAGACTCAAGCCTACTGTGAGTTAGGAAGTCTTCAGACCACGTGTCCAGGGAGTGTGAAGCCTGGGACAAGGGGCGCCTGGCCGGAGGGGGGGAATGTGATATGATATAGAATGGCTCGAGGGACAGGGCTGCACTCCTTACTCCTCCAGTGGAGTAGGGCACACTCAGTGGCAGGGGCCTCTCCAAAGTGTTCTGTGAGTTTCCTGTGAACTCTGCCTGTGTTCAAAGCATCAGGGAGCTGTTGAAAGATCTTCCACAATGGATAGGACGAGAGCAAAGATAAGACCAGCTGGAGGGCACTGCAATTTTAAAAGTGGAGTAATTAATCAGAGACAGGTTTGGGGACTCACTAGCTATCTGTGAAGATGGGAAAGTTTGGGGGAGGAGCTCAGGATGCTCGGCAGACTACCTATCCTTGGGATAGGAAATCACAAGAAAAGAGTGCAGGTGTAGGCAGAGGTTGAGGCTGGTCAGTGCTGGGGTTGGAGGGAACTTTGTGGCGGCTGTTCGCAGCATTTGGATGTATGGGTCTGCAATTAAGTGAGAGATGTGTCCCTAGACAGTATTGTGAATCCTCACTACATAAATGGTGACTGACCCTGTGGTTTGGGATAGTGTCTTAGGTCCTTCCCTTCCCCTTCTGAAAACCCGTCAAAGGTCAGGCCTTATGGCACATGCCGAGTCTTGGCTATTTAGGAGGCTAAGGCAGAAGGATCACAGGTTTGGGACAAGCCTGGGCAGCTTAGGGAGATCCTGTCTCAAAATAAATTTTTATAAAAATGGTTGGAGCTGGGCATGGTGGCACACATCCAATTCCAGTACTTGGGAGGGTGAAGCAGGAGAATCACCGTGAGTTTGAGGCCACCCTGGGTTACATAGTGAGACCCTGTCTCAAAAACAAAAGGCTGGAAATGTCACTCAGTGGCAGAGAACTTGCTTTGTGTGTGTGAGGCCCTGTGTTGATCCCCAGTACTACAAGAACAAAAAGGACAGGGGAAGAGTGGATCTTACTGTTTTAAAATCAACCTGGCTGGGCGTGGTGGCACACGCCTGTAATCCCAGCACTCAGGAGGCTGAGGTTGGAGGATCCTCTCGAGTTTGAGACCACCCTGGGCTACAGAGTGAGCTCAAGGCCAGCCTGAACTGCAAAGCGAGACTCTGTCTCAAAAAGACAAAAAATAAAATAAAATAAAATAAAATCAACCTGTACCCTGACTCCCAGACAACAGCTGAGGAGCAGACTTACCAGCAGAGGCTGAAGAGGCTTTAGAAGGCAGAACCAGGCCCACGGCACCTTCTGATGGAACTATGCCAGGCTTCCGGGAAAGTCATTGTCTTGGTTACTTTACTCTTGTTGCTGAGACAAAATATCCAACACCCAAAATGAAGGAAGGAAAGGTTTATTTAGCTTACAGTTTGTGGAGGTTTCAGTCCATACTTGGCTGCTTCAGAGGCAGAGTGGCACATGGCAGAGGGCAAACTTCATGGCAGCAGAGCACAGCAAAAACAACCAGAGCAAAAGGGATGAATGGCGGCAAGCAGCCTCTTTCTATCCCTTACCTTGTAAACAGCCTACCCCACCCAGGGGGCGTGTGGCTCTCACACAGTCTCCATGCCTTCCTCTTACACAGGCTCAGGATGTGTACAAATAAGCATCCCAGCTCCCTTCTGTGTCACATAGTTAACCTTTTAAACTTGCCAAATTAACACAAAAACACCACCAATGTTGTTTGAAGGGTAAGGCATGTCCTTTTCACCCCAAGATCTATAACTGCTGAGTTTCTCAGCCCAATCTCCAGACTCCCCAAGTTGACACAATGTATCAACCATAACAGTCATCTTGCAGTTTCTAAGGTTACCAAGGCTTCCAAAGCCAGTAGCTGTCAGAGGCTACATGCAAGGTGCCAGATCGTCTCTCTGCAGCTCACGCTGGCGGTGCCCGGGCAGAAAGGACACCCTTACTGAGGAGAGAGCCAGGACACACAGCAGGGAGAAGGGCTCTCAGGCTGGGCCTGCAAGAGGACCCAGGGTTCTGGGTGCCTTCTTGGGAACCTGTGGGACGCGGCGCTGGAGCAGAGAACAGAGGTGGAGCAGCGAGCAGAGCTGTGGAGAAGGCGGCCAGCAGGCTTGTGTGCCCGTCCAGAAGGCTGGTGTCTTTGAGGGCTGTGCTCCTGTGCTTCAGACTCCTCCTGAGGATGGGGTAGTGCTGTGTTACTGCTTGTCTCCGGTTACACTAAACCCTGTGGGTGTTCATTTTTTTTTTAAACTACAGCTTGCTCCATATATTCCCTTTGGATTCCTTGAAGAAACTTTTGTTGTTGTTGTCTGTTTTTTGAGACATAGTGGGTCTCACTGTGCAGTTCAGGTTGGACTTGAGCTCACTTTGTAGCCCAGGCTGGTCTCAAACTCCCAACAATCCTCCTGCCTCAGCCTCCCAAGTGCTGGGATTACAGGCGTGCGTCACCACGCCTGGCTGAAATTTCTGTTATATCAAGTTAAGGACCCTAGAGGCAAGCAAACTGATTTTCAGAGTTCAGTTCTAAAGTGTGGACCTTCGCCCAAATGCTAAGTGTTACCTGGAGAACATTTAACCCTACAATTCTTTTTTTTTTTTTTTTTTTTTTTTTTTTCTGTAACGTGTTTTCTTTATTGGACACAGCACAAGCCCCACAGGAGTCCACTCTCTGTGGCTCCTTCCGGGCTTCTTCCTAACCCTACAATTCACTAAGCTCCACGGAGGCTCTTTTCCGTGCATCTGCTGGAATCCGTT
The DNA here is from genome assembly GCA_004027595.1 of Dinomys branickii. NCBI lineage: Eukaryota > Metazoa > Chordata > Mammalia > Rodentia > Dinomyidae > Dinomys > Dinomys branickii. The sequence continues at coordinate 123,881 of PVLD010004171.1, read as the reverse complement.
TCATTCCTAAAATGGTCTTAGGGTTTCCCAAAGAGGGAGCGTGGCCAGGCCTGAACACGCAGAGGCCAAGCTTAAGCTCGAGGAAGAGACTGGCAAATTGGAACCTCCACTGGGTAGGCAGGCAAGGGGGAGGCAAGTTTTGATCCCCACCGCAGCCATCACTCAGTTTTGGTTATTTATTTATTTATTTATTTATTTATTTTTTTCCGGGACCGGGGATCGAACTCAGGGCCCTAGTGCTCAGCGGCAAGCACTTAGCCCACTGAGCTGTACCTCCAGCCCAGTTTTGGTTATTTAAAGTTTGCACCTGCCCAGCAGTAGTTCCCTCATTGCTGAAGAGGTTAATATGAAGATCTGGCAGAGGAAGGAAATTAAGCGGAGACCAAACTGCATTTCCAAGTACCATTGACTGTTCATCAGTTCTAAGGAGACAGATGTGGAAGAGCAGACGTCCTGGGACAAAGACGCCTCCACAAGTACAAAGATCGAAGGAGGGAACGAAAGTGTGCCACACACCGGAATGCCTTGGAGCAGCTACAACCTGACTCCTCCAAGAAAATTACACCTGCTATAAGGAAAAGTCATAAAATTGTTACCAAGAAAAGAGAACCATTAAATTTTGGCATTTTAGATGGCAGCAGTTTTCTCCAGTAAATTAGCAGCTAGATAAGATTTTACTCATCAGTCTGAATTAGGTGACTTGGGGATTCCTGGAGAGAAAATACCAATGCATGGGAAGAAGAAGATGCAGGCTGGCACACAGAGGAAGTTCTGAAGCAACAGAATATAGCAGGCAGAGAAAAGAGAGCAACAGAACAATGAAGGAAGAAAATGGAAAGGAAGCATAGAGGCTAATGAAAAAGGAAGAAAACAAAACTGGTGTGAAACTTTCCTAACAGATGTGTTTCAAATGTCATAGTGCCAGTATGAGAAATCTGAGCACCACAATCCACACAACGTTTGTATGGATTTAAGACTATTTTCAGCATACAGATACATAGTGATTTTAGTGTACGTGCTGCCAAGTGAGCACACAATGCTTGATTTTAATGCATTCATCAGGCTATCCAGGACACGAGGATTCTCCCACGGTACCTTGAACTCTCAGCTATTGAGACTCAAAGGAATGCAAAAGACCTATAAGGCATTATTTTCCGCAGCATGCTCCAAATATGACAATTGTTTGCTATCAAGAAATTATTACAAATGGAATATTGGTACCTTTCAAGCTAGTCTTCCTAGCTAAATAAATGGGTATACTTTCACGGTGGAAAGAACTCCAGCATGCTTTCCTTCAATGTGCACCATCATAATGTCAGTAGTTTTACTATCCTTTTGTTTTCATGTCATCTGACCTAAATTGTGGGTTGGGCTTTCACTTCCTTATCTTGTTGTCAGAAGCTGGTGTTGGCACACAGTTTCTCAAAGCTTTTGGGTGATTTCTGTATAGGTTTTATGTATCTCACATATGGCCGGTTACCTGAGTTGTTGGCTAAGATAACATTATTGATTCATCAAATTATAAAGAAAGCGAGTAATACTAATCTTTTCTTTACGGTGCTGACTGGCTCACCTTAAAGAAGCAGTTGAATACTGTGTTCCGGGGGTTAAAAAAAATCTCATAGTTTAAAATCTCATTCAGCTTTTCTCCACAAACTATAACCAGCCTGATTTTCTTTGGTTTCAGAATTTTAAAAGATTTTTACTTTATTAAAAGTTATTGTACACAGAATTTTTAAAAAAAGTTCCCTGCATTTTTAGATCTAGGATAAAGAAAACCTTTGAAAGTAAAGTATGAAAAAACCGAACGGTTCAGCAGACCAGGCTGCGCAAGTCAGTCAGCGCCCCCGGGGGTGGGGGGGAACGCGCTTCCGCTGCGCATGCGCCTTTCCGACCTGCGAGCGCTGCGCGCATGCGCGCTCCCCACCCGCAGGCGTGGCCTTGGTCGATTAGTGACTGTGGCATGGAGTTAATGTTGGCTTTCACCTCGCACAGGCAGGTGGCTTGATCGGTACCTCTTCTCTGGACACGGCCGCCTTCTGCGGCGACAGGCCTGATATCGCCACTGTCGTCTCCTCAGGGTTTTGTGGAGTGGGCCGGGCACGGTGCAGAATACACTTTGTAGCAGAACTATACTTTATAGCAGCTCCCTGCGGCGCCCTGTCCCGCTGGCTCGCAGGCGTGCTAGTCGCCTCCCGAAACCCCGCTGAGAACTGATTCTAACGCGCACTTGTTGCCATAACGACAGAACATTCACCTTTTCCCTAAGGACTGTGGGCTCTGCTTTATTTACGGGTCTCAGCTTTCAGGACGGCAGTCTGGGTGACAGGCGCGGACGCGATGCAGAGCACGGTGACGGGCGCGGCACCGCGTCGTGCTCTCCCGGAGGACAGCAGGCGACAGGCTGGGGCCGAAGCGGTACGAGTGCCGAGCGGAGCGCGGAGGCCGAGACCTCTGCAGGCCGGGTGGGGGGCCCCGGGCTGAAGCCAGAGTAGGCTGAAGTCTAAATGAGGCTTACTTCGCTCCCGCAGCACGGACAACCAAGTCGTCCGCGCCAGAGTCAACTGCAAGATCCTGAGCCAAGGGCCTGTGGCTCCGGCCGCAGCACAGAGGGCGATGGAAATCACTGAGCTTCAAAGCAGGCTTCCAAACCCCCTTCCCTTGCTTGCCTTAGATGCTGGTGTCGAGGGTAACTCCCACCACGCCTGGGACTGGAATGAATATCTATCTCCCTTGGGAAATGAGCTGACAGCGGGAGGAACCCTGGAGACGCAGGCAGGTTCTAGGGCAGCTCGTTTTGGGAAATAGCTGGGCCCCTCCAGCTCTGCTGTAAAGTGTACAATTGAGGACTACGCTTCCACACACTGACCTGGCTAAGTTTTACAGCCCCTGTTTAAATGTCAACGAAGAGATAGGAATCAACAGACATCAGAGCAAAGTCAGCACAAAAAATTAGAAGTAAAACAAAATAATTCGGAGGAAACCAAGACAACAGAATTCCCAGCTTTCATGAAGAAGTAAGATTTTTTTTTTTTTTTTAAAAACTAGCTTTAGAGGACTTAAATATCTCTTGAAAATAAAAATTTTAGGCTGGGTATGGTGGCGCACACCCGTAATCCCAGCACTTGGGGGGCTGAGGCAGCAGGATTGCTGTGAGTTTGTGGACAACCTGGGCTACAAAGTGAGTTGAACTGAATTGCATAGTGAGATCCTATCTCAAAAAGACAAAAATAAATAAAAATTTTAAAATATAATTTTTTTCTTTTTTTTTTAAGACAGGGTCTCACTATACAGTTCAGGCTGGCCTTGAGCTCACTTTGTAGCCCAGGCTGATCTCGAACTTGCAACTATCCTCCTGCCTCAGCCTCCCTCCTCAGCCTCCCGCGTGCTGGGATTACAGGCATGTGCCACCATGTCCGGCAATAATTTTAAACTGGGTGTGGTAGCACAGGCCTATAATTGTTGAGATAGGAGGATTACTGTATTTCAAGCCAGCCAGCACTAAAAGAACCTGTCTCAAAACAAACAAGCTCTGCGTGGTGGCACACACCTGTTGTCCCAGCACGGGGGAGGCTAAAGCAGGAGGATCATGGGAGTTTGAGCCCAGCTGCGCCTTAGGCCAACCTGAACTACATAGCAAGACCCTGTCTCAGAAACAAACAAAACCACATACACACAGAAACAAACAGCAAACAAAAGAATATTGGTAGAAATAAAAAAACCAATAGAAACTTTAAAAATCACAAGATGTCACATAATTATTATTCAACCTTTCTGTGTTTTTAGTTTCTTACCAATAAAATGGGGATAACAGTAGCAACTAACAGTGTTGCCGTGTTAAATGATTTAGTACACATGACACGCATGTAGTTACTGATGCTATTTTTTCATTTGCTATTTTGCTACTTAAGGCAAAGAAAGTGTGAGCCAAGGATTTCAGTTCTGCCAAGTTGATGTTCCACTCTAAAGGCTATAGACAAAGTTTATGAGTATTTAAGAGCCTGGGGAATACTGCTGTCATAAGTTCTTTTGAGATATACTAGAAAACTACCTTCAGATCATCAAAATGGCTAAAGAAAACAAGATCATAAAGACTGGTGACTCTGGTCATCAACAGCTCTAACATGGCAAAGAAAGGCATCAAACGTTATGTCCCTCTGAATGCAAGAGCATGGCACTGTGCTGGAGCAGGAGTGTGGAAAACTGAGCCCTGGGGTGATGGACACAGTGCAGAAAAGGCTAAGGTTATGTCCACGCTGCAAGCAGAGGTGATGCTGGGCTCTGATGGACAGAGTTCTTATGTCTCTGAGCTCTGGATTTATTAATGAAACATCATGTTGAATGAGACAAGGCGGGACAAGCATTTGAAGATGTTAAGCTACCTAGGCTAGTTTGGAACTTAAGATCCTCTTGCCTCAGCCACCCAGTGTGCTGAGATTACAGGCATGTGCCACCACACCTGAACATTGCGGCAGACTTCTGTTTTGAAGGAAATATTTGTTAATTTCTGCAGAGCACAACTGAAAGCCAGTTGGTACAGCCTGTTTTCCAGAGAAAGTAAGGAAGAGGCAGGAGGAAGCTGTGACTGTTTGAGCACTTTCATGAATCCGGTGCAGTTCAGAGATGGTGTCTTGTGTCCAGGAGGTAGAGAAGCCCAGAGTTCTTTCCGTTTATATCCCAAAACGAGGAAAACTTTGTTAACTTTGGAGGGGACAAGAAAAGGAAGCCAGAAGACCATCCAGGACTTACCAGGAAATGGGCAGAGCCCAAAGTCATTATGGAAGGGGTTGGGGGATAGCAAAGTCCAGAGGAAGCGTGCCTACTCATGCAGTGAGGTTTCCCTGGAGACTGGTGCCAGCTCAGTGCTTAGGGAAAGAGATGTCACCGTATGATCAGGCTGGTCAGGAGTATCTCAATCTGAGCAGCTGGAATGCAAATTACAAGTACGCATTTGCCAGTTCCCATGAGCCAAATCACTGTGACTGCTAAATACGTGCCCAGTTCCTGTTTTCCTGGTGTCAGGACATACCTCTGACCCCCCAGTAGTGGGGACCCTAACCCAGACCGCATACTGAGTACATGCCCAGCCCTAGTGTTTCAATTTTGCAACAGGATCTGTTTAAGTCACTAAATTGCCCAGGCTGGGCCCAAATTTGCAATCTTGTCTCAGCCTTTCACATTGCCGAGATTATAGGTGTACATTGCTATACCCAGCTAGGATTTTTCTCTCCAAGCAAACACAGTCAGCCTTATAGCCACAATGTCAACATTCATGGATTCCACCATCTGTGGGTCAGAACTATTTGAAGAGGCTGGGCATGGTAGTGCATGCCTGTAATCCCAACACTCGGGAGGCTGAGGCAGGAGGATCATTGTGAGTTTGAGACCAGCCTGAGCTACAAAGTGAGCTGAAGCCCAGTCTGAACTGCATAGTGAAACCCTGTCTCAAAAAAAAAAACTATTTGAAGAAAATATGTCTACACTGAACTTGTACTTTCTTGTGTGTGTGTGTGTGTGTGTGTGTGTGTGTTTTAAAGAGAGAGAAAGTATACTGAAGAGGATGAATGCCAATGTGTCTTTTACTGTAATAAAAAAGAGAACACAGCCACCATACATTTTGATCATGCTTTGTACTAATGTGGGAAATCCTGACACAGAACAATTTGTTCCAAATCACCAAGCCTGTTTGAAAGTGCAGACTAAATGTCATTGCTCCTATGATTCTCTATGCAGCCTCTTTCTTTTAGTATTTATGTATTTACTTGTTATTTACTTATTTATTTTTGATTTTTTTGAGACAGGGTCTTGCTGTATAGTTCAGGCTGCCCCTGAACTAACTATATAGCCTAGGCTGGCCTTGAACTTGCAGCAATCCTCTCGCCTCAGCCTCCCGAGTGCTGTGATTGTAGGTGTATGCTACCACGTCCAGCTATTTATTTATTTTAAAACAGGGCCTCACTATGTAGCCTAGGCTGCCTCAAACTTGTAACGCCAATTAGGGAAAATGTTAATCAAAACTACACAGAGATTCCATCTCACCCCCAAGAGAGTGGCTGTCCTCAAGAATATAAAATACAATAAATGCTGGTGAGGTGGGGGGAGAAGGAATTCTATACTGCTGGTAGGAATATAAATTAGAAGATCCACTGTGGAATCAGTATGGAGGTTCCTCAAAAAACTAAAAGTACTGTTTGATCCAGCTGTCCTGCTCCTTGCTCTTATCTCTAAAGCAATTAAAGTCAGCAGTCTGTAGGGACATCTGTATACACATGTTTTGCAGCATAGTTCACAGTAGCTAAGGTATGGAACCAGCCTGGATGCCCATCAACAGATGAATAGATTTTTTAAAATGGTATTTATGCACAAAAGAAGCTGGACGGCACATGCCTATAATCCCAGCATTCAGGAGGCTGAGGCAGGAGGACTGCTGTGAGTTTGAGGCTAACCTGGGGTACATAATTAAGTTCAAGACCAGCCTGTCCTACATAGTTAGACCCTGCCTCAAAACAAAACAACAGAGCACTGCTCTGCCATAAAGGACAAATATGACTCATTTTTAAGAAAATGGATTTACCTTGAGACCATAATGTTAAATGAAATAAATCAGACACACAAGCTCAAGTATCACACAGTTTCCTTTATATGAGAAAACCAAAGTATAAATAAATTAAAAGTAAAATAAAAATAAGAAACAGGAAGATAGGCCTTAAAGAACAGGTAGGGGAGGAGGACAGGGAAGGTGACATAACAGAGGATTCGGATGTGCTATGTACACGTGCCGACTCACTGCGACGAATGTGATCATTATGTATGGCAAACGTACTGATAAAAATAAAATTAAACAAGAAAATTGAACATAATTCCAATGAGGATAAAACTTAAGACAGCTGGAGAGTAACTAGAGAGAAGATTTGGATGGATCCAGGTTGCCAGCTCCAAGGAGGAAGGCAGGACAGGAGTCAAGCCTGACAGACAGGCTCTGGGGGCAGGTCACCTTTCAGCAAATGCTCCAGCACTCCTGATCTGTAGGGTGGTGACACTCTGCTGTCTTCCGTGACCTCCGAATCATGAATTCTGTTTTGCCTTATTCTAGTTCTCAGAGGAAGGAGACGGGATTAATCACGCAGCTCAATTCCTCGCACACTGTCCTCATTAGTGTGTGCAGTGTCCTCCTCCTGTTTTATTAACCCCGTTTCCTACTTCCCCCTCCCTCCCCTCCGAGAGGCCAGCATTCTCATCTACTGAATGTGGTTTGTTTGCCAGCTTCTTAGCAAGGCATCTCTGTGAGCAAGTTTTTACAGCCTAGGTGCACGCTGCACATCTCAGTCTTGGACATCTGCTCTAAGGCAGTCACGCTGCAACATGCACATCCGAGCTGGTGTCGGGTTAAGACCTCTTAGTTATTGTGGGCTGATCAGGCCTGCAATCTCCCAAACGAGTGGACGGCAAAGGCTTAAATAAATGAGACAAGTGAAATGATTGTAGGGTTCCAGGAGGGTCCAACTCTTACAGAATTTGAGGTTGTCTGGGTTAAGATAAAGATTCTCTGAGAGGCCCTGTATTTATTTGGTTTTCAAACAAAGGAGGAGGATACTCAAGAAAACACGAAAATCTGAGCAGGACCTTGGGAAATACTTGCCCAAGTAGTAAATTATGTCAATCAGGAGAAATACCTTATCTTTTTTTTTTTTTTAATCTTTGTGAGACAGGGTCTTGCTATGTGATTTAGGCAGGCCTTGAGCTCACTCTGTTGCCCAGGCTGGTCTCAAACTCAAAATGATCCTCCTGCCTCAGCCTCCCAAGTGCTGGGATTACAAATGTGTGCCACCATACCTGGCAATTAATATCTGTCAGAATATATTCTTAAAATATATATATTTTTGTACTGGAAGTGGAACTTATGACCTTGCACTTGCCAGGCAGGCACTTGTGCCAGTGAGCTATACCCCCAGCCTTAACCTTATCTTTAGTTGGCATTTATTGTAGGAGTGTGCAGCCTGCAGCTGCAGTCTCCTTTTAGTTAATTGGGATTGGAGCCAGATGTCCTCAGCTGTGGCCTCATCTTGTCCTTTGAGGGGTCACCAATACAGGCCTCAGCGGTGACCAGTGACTCACAGAAGTTCACTTACTATGAGTCCACTGCCCATCTCCAGACAAGGTGCCTGAGCTTCAGACAGCTCACAAGTAAACATGGAAAGGCCACTGGCTAATATTAAACCCTGCTCGGAGCCGCTTTGTAGTGGCCTCCATCAAGCTGCTACTCCACTTGCACTGCACAGCGCTCTGTGTGCACCCCCACAGGCTCTCTAGTCTCCCCGCCAGGGCCAGACTCCTAAGTGGCTCCGCTCGCCACCCCGCTCTTCCTGTTCCATCGGGCACTTTTCACGAGTCTCTTATGGGCCTGAGACTGCTGTGGCGCAGGAAGGAGCTAACACCACCCAGTGCTCATTCAGGGGTAATAAGTATTTACTGAATGCTATGGTACCAGGCACTGCTTTAAGTGTTAGGCATATAATGGAAACAAGATAAACAAGGTCCCTGCTCTCAAAGAGCTCGAATTATTATATAGAGAAACAGAACAAAGACAGTTTCCCCAGCAGTAAAGAAATCCTCCACAGAGAACTAAAACATGATGTACTACTGCTGAGAGCCCCTCAGGCAGGGAGCTTGGCAGGTGCGAAGGCCCTGGGGTGGATATCCTTGACCTACAGGGAGGCCAGCAAGAAGGTAGGGTAGGTAAGTGGAGGAGAGGTGAGGTAATTTGCATTATCACCACAGACTCAGCAGCTGAAAACAATGGATTGTTTCATGGTTCTGTGGGCCAGGAGTCCAGGCACAGTTTAGCAGGGTCCTCTAAGGTTGTAATCAAGGTATTGGCCAGGGCAGGACTTTCAGCTGAGGCTCCACTGAGGCTGTTTCCAAGCTTGAGGAGCTGTTGGCAGAAGGCATTCTCTTGCAGGCCGCTGGACTGCAGGCTCAGCTTCTTGCTGGCTGTCATCTGCCCTTCTTTGTCGTGTGGACATTCATTCCCACCTGTCCCACCGTGGCTGCTGGCTTCCTCAAAGCTGAGAGAGGAGGAGGGGAGGCTGCTAGCACGATGGCTTGTATGTTACCATGTATGTTATCACGGAAGTGGCACCCCCTCACCTTTGCTGAATCCTGGGTTATAGACGCACTCAGGGCCTGCCCACGTGTGGGGAGGGGGACACACAGGACTGAGTGCTAGAGATGAGGTCAAGGGGTTCATGCCCCGGTGCAGAGAGGCTGGAGGAGAACTTAGATCATGAGTGATAGTTTTAATTTTTTTTTTTCTTCTGGTACTGCCGATTGAACCTAAGGCTTCCCACGTGCTAAGAATATTTTCTACCACTGAGGCATACCCCTAGTCCTCACCATCTTAAGCAGTATCGATTTTCCCCGTTAAATGCGGTAGAAAACCATTAGGAGTTTTGGGCAAGGGTTTCCATAAGAATTAATATTGTTAATATAGCTGTGCCTTGGTATGTAGGAGAAATCACGGTTGGACCAGCAGGGCAGTAAGGAATGGGAGGCAGTTGTTGCTATATCCTCCACAGGAGACAGGGGCGTGGCTTCGGGGGGAGAGTGTAGGGTGTATGGAGAGGTATGGTACCTGCCAGAAGCCCTACAATTTATGCTACTATGTGCAAAGTAGCTCTTGTTGATACTTTATGCATATTTAAGGAAGCTGGGAGCCCCAGAACTGCAAAGGACACGGGGGGGGGGGGGCGGGGATGGACACAATGCTGCCTTTTTGACGTGCACTCTTCTGAGACATGGGTTATTGGTTTTCTAGAGTAGGGGGTGGCATAAAGGCAGAAACTGTCTTTATAAAAATAACTTCCTGTTACTGAGTAGTACATGCCAAGCAATGTGTAGGTACCTTACATCTATTAACTCAGGCAACCATTAAAACACCTCCCTGAATTATTATCTCATTGTAAAGGTAATAAAACTAAAGTTCTAAAAAGCCAAATTGCATATATCTTATGATCTTACCTATCTAGAATCTCCTAGAAAAACATAATTCGCATTAACAGAAAGTGAAGTTCCATTTAATCTCTTTTCCCACTATGTTGTACTTCCTGGTGGCCAGGCATTTTGAAAAAAATTAGGAAGGTTTTTAAGGTCTGCATTTTTCCCTATTTCCTGTGAACGTCAACCTGTTGTTTATTTCTTTTTCTTCACCATGGCTCAAGCGCTAATTTGTTGCCAACTTACAGGAAAAATGTGCCTCCTCTTAGGGTTCTTGCTGAGATTAAGGGAAATACTCTCATTTTTCAAAGAAGTTCACTGAATTTATTCTGGCAGAGACATCTGCTTTAAAACTTTAATTAACACTGCATTGTTTTAAAGAGGCTAGTTTCCAACAGTCTGAAAAATATTCACACTATGACGACGGTAAAACAGATGTAGGTACATTTAGATCAAATAACAAGGAATAGCTCAATCTCTTTGGGGAGGTAGAACTCTGCATATTTGGCTGCACTAATCACAAACAAGGAAGGCACTTCAAACTAGGCAGCAGGAAAGGGACACTGGGAAAGGAAGCAGGGAAGGATCAAGAAGAGGTTGCTTATTAAATGAACCACAGCAGTCATTCCTCTCCTAAAGAATGCTAACTTCGAAGGGACTTGATGGCAAACCACTATTAATACATTCATTTCAGCGTCTGAAGAAACAGTACAAAGCCAGTAGGAATGTATAATTATAAATTTATGAAGACAATAAGCTCACAAAAATATTCATCTTAGACACTGAGAATTCTCTCAAAAATGCTCTAAAAGGGCTGGGGGTGAAGCATTTGCCATGCGTGAAGAACACCCTGGATTTGATCCCTAGCACCACCACCAATAAAAATAAAAATAAATTAAAAAGAAACTTACTCTGAAAAAAAATGCCACATAATAATTATGGCAAATTTTGTTTTTCCTCCGTGTAGTCTGTATTGTTCAGCTTTCTCAGGAAGTGTTTCTCTTAAATATTGAAAATCTAAGCTGGGAGTGGTGGCACACGCCTATCACCCTAGCATTCAGAGGCTGAGGCAGGAGGGCTGCTGTGTGTTTGATGCCAGCCCGGCACAGTTGAAGACTGTGTAGTGAGACCTTGTCTCAAAACACTAAAACTTAAAAAAAGAATGAAAATCTGAAAGTGTGCAAAAGTACAATATTTTTAAACCCCTTCTATTAATTGCTGCCTGGAACTCTCTCTCTTCCTTTGCTTTCTTGTTATTTTTCTTGGTCTTGTTGTTCTTGGGAGAGGTCTCTTTCTGAAGCAGCTGAGGAACAGATTTCTCTCACCCAGTAAAATGTCCAAGGTAGTTTCCTCTATCTCTGAGCACGCTACGGGCTTTCACATCCTCTGGTGAATTAATCTTCCCGCTTTCAACAACATGAAGCTACATTAATTGTAAGTGACTACAGCATAACTATCCCTGCAGGGATTGCACCTTTTGCCACACAATGCAATATTTTTATTTATTTATTTATTTATTTGGTCTTTTTGAGACAGGGTCTTGCTCTGCAGTTCAGGTTGGCCTTGAACTCACTTTGTAGCCCAGGCTGGCCTCAAACTTGAAGCGATCTTCCTGCCTCAGCCTCCCAAGCGCTGGGATTACAGGCATGTGCCACCATGCCTGGCTGACAATGCCTATTTAAGATCTTCACAATTTCCAGGGATGTAAAGACTGGCTATTTTTACTGAAGTCAAACCATCCATTATATGTTTTTAGTATTTTTGCCTTTTCATGTTATTGATTTGGTTGTTTTCCTGTTTATACCTGCAGCTTTTATCGAATTCCTACTCTGCTACAGAAGGGCAAGAGCTATCTTGTCACACATTATATCCCTGTCCCCAGTGCATAACAGGTGGCTGGGAAATATCTGCTGAATGAATTGAATGTATTCTTCCATCACTGTTTTGAAGCTTAAAGATGGTATTCTACAAATACTGCTTCCTAGGTAGCAAGACAAATCAAGGTGTTACAGAAAGCCCAGAATGAAGAAGGGGAAAATACACCAAAATTTTGACAAATAAAAAGGTTTGGCAGAATATCTTTCAGATCCCCTCTGGCAGTGAAATAGTTTTCCTCTGAGGTGGAACGGAGGATTAGACCCTGTCCTCACGCGTTAGGCATTGTGGGGCAGGCATTCTGCACAGTGGCTGCACTCCCAGCCCCGGCACAGTTTTTTCCTGAATGACATTTATCACTATTCAGAAGATACTGGTGCAATGTTATCACGGTACAGTCTCATACAAATGTTATATTATGCTTATATAAACTACCTTTTGGATGTGAGATTTAATTATTTTTGCTTTTGCGTGCTTCCATTTTCACAACTTATGTTGGGAAATACATCTGTAAAGACTTATTCAGATTTAGTTTCATTTTAGTGGAATATTTAGGCTCTATAGCCAGATTTATATGATCCAAGGGCAAGTTCTTGCCTGGTCTGAAAATACCAGTGTTAGGCTCATTAGCTCAGGCATAACCTGCACCGTTACTTATGCCGAGGCACTGACCCGAGTGCGTGCCCTTCCTGTTTCTCCCTAGTGTCTCGTCAGGGTCAGGAGCTTGTTCTTTCTCCAATTATCAACCAGGAGACACATGAACTCTCTAAAATTTTCTGGCTTCAAGGCTGTACATGGGCTTCAAATTCAAAGCTACAACACGACATTAAAGTGCAAGATGTCCCCAGAAATTGAACAGATAAGTGGTAAATCACTGTCTCAAGAAATGCTAAATTATTTCTATGTATGATTGGTCATGCAGGGGCTATGTTAAATGTAATCAAATGTAACTAGTTCTAACACTAGTATATTTCTAGTTCAAGGATGTTCAAGGATGAGACTGGGAAACAGTTGATTCTCATAATTAGAACGCTACAAAACTTAATGAGCCATGGCGCTCCCAGAGCCAGGTTCGAGATAAGTGCAACTTAGCCAGACAGTGATGTTTTTCCTACTTTTAAGTCCCAGAGAGTTATCGCCTCAAGGACACCTCTGCCCAGTCTCAGACAATGATTGATTCTTTCCCCCATGTCATAGGATAGTAATTCCAATTATCTTACGTAGAATAGGTCTGCCTGACGACACAGGACCCGGCCATGTAAGCAATTATAAAATATCCTGTTATCTGTTTTTGTGCTTCTGAAAACCTGTATAAATGACTACCTTACTTGAACAAAGGGCTGGTTGATTTGGCGATGTCCCTGTCCGCTAGGGTAACAAAGCTGTCTGACTTCCAAAGTGCCTTTGGTGCCCTATCTTCGTCAGGTCTGGCCCTGAACCCCCGCTAACGGTCAGACTATTAAAGGGCTTTTGCTTTTTTAAGTCTTATTTTGCTAGTCTAAGTTATTTTTATCAGCGCCTTGGGGACAGGACCTAAAGCAATTCTACCGGGTGAAATGGTTGGACACGTGTTGGGGACGAGTTTTTTCATTGTGCGTGTGTTCAATCCATTTAGGACTAGACGGGTCTCTTCAGAAACGGATGCATTGCTAGCCCTTTTTCAGTTTTACGAGACCTTGCAGAGATTTTTTTTTTAAACCAGCTGAGTGCTGATAAATCAATCCGTTTCCCAGCAAGGACGAACACAGGAAATAAGCGCCAGTGGCTTTCTGGAGGTGCAGTCTCCCGGGCTTCTGCACCTTGCTGCCTGGGGGCGCTCGCGCTCGGGGGCTGGACCCTCCGGGAGGACATGGGGATTATTCTCCGTCCTGGCCTGAAGAACGTTTCCTGGCGCCCAGTAGCTCAGGCGTGCACAAGGGTCCGAAGCCGGTTATCCGACAACTCCACACGGGCGCGCAGCCCTCTGAGGCACGGAGAACACCTGCAACAGTGGCCCACCACCTGGCGCCGGGCCCTCTGCGCAGCGTGGCGGACGCACACACGCGCGGCGACGGAAGGAGGCGGTGCCGGACAGCACGAAAGCGCACGCGCGGGCGGGGCGGGGTGGGGCGCGGCATATATAAGGCACGCGCGGCTGCAAGGGCGGGCCTGGCACGAGCAGTGGAGGCTGCGGAACGTTACGCTCCGCGGGCGCCTCGGGCCGGGCCGGGGCGGGAGAGGGAGGGGAAGGAGGAGGAGACGCGAGTGCGGGGTGGCGCCGGTCCACCGCCGCAGCCCTTCTGGCTCCTGCCGGCGTCGGAAGGCGAGCCCGGGCTGCGGCAGCGGCGGCCTCGGCGGCCTGGGGAGGTGAAGCCGGCGGGCGGGCCCGGGTCGGCGCGGCGGGGCACAGGGGCTCGAGGGCGGCGGCTAGCGCTTTGGCCCAGGTCGGCCTCCCGCGACCCGGGACTGGCGGGCGGGCCGGACCGCGGGGACTGGAGGGTCGGCGCGGGGCTGAGGGGCCTCGTCGCCCGGGACGGGACCCCCGGAGGGAGCGGGCGGTGACGGGACGAGCAGTCCTGCGGCCGCGCTCACCTCGGGGTGCAGCGTGCGGCAGTACCTGGCGCCCGTACCCGGCTGGGCTGGATTTGCCGCTGGGCCCTAGAGGAATCAAAGGGAAGTTAACAGTCTGGTTGAAGAAACTGCTGTTTCATTTAGAGTTCGAGAATTTCTTTCGGATATTCATGATTGAGTTTGGGAATGTGGGTTCAGGTCAGCAGGTTGCTTTAAGGTCCCCTTTGGAAAGCTGTGTGTGTGTGTGTGCGTTCGTTCAGTTGACCATAGACGTTATTCACAATGTGCTTCGCTCCTGTAAGAGAGGAGCTTGGGAGCCATTGTTGATTAGCAGTTCCTCCTGTGTGGAAAATCGAATTTCTGGAAACGTCCCCTGTGTTGTAGATTTTTGCCGACGTACAGGCTATGCGTGTTGGCCACTGCTTGTCACTAATTACCTTGAAAGCAGCGAAACGGAAACGCAGTGTCGGAAGAACCGTTAGTGTTTGGGCTCACTTCTGTGGAATTTTAGGAAAGTGGGTCTAGACTTTCTGTGGAAGTTAAAGCCTGGCATTGCTCTGCCAGTTGACTTTTACGCTTCATTTTTCTCCCTTCTGCTCCAGCGTCATCTGTTTCAATGGTGCGCCTCTCTTCACCCCCTTTGGGTTACCAATCACCTTCAGGCCGGTCAGAGGAGGGAAGAGTGGGGAATATGAAGTCAGCCAAGCCCCAGGTGAACCACACTCAGCATGGGGAAAGCCAGCGGGCCCTGAGCCCCCTGCAGTCTGCTCTCGGTTCTGCTGCATCTCCATCCCAGGCCTATGAGACCTACATCGACAACGGGCTCATATGCCTTAAACACAAAATTAGAAACATCGAGAAAAAGAAGGTAACTTTTCCTCCCAGCCCCATACCTGCATGGTCTTAAAGAAGGAGACCATGGTTTCTTTGTTAGGGTCAGAGGTCTTCATCCTTAAAGCTTTAACTAAACCTAGGATGTAGATGCCCGAGAACAATTAAAGTGGGCTGTCCATGTAGTGTTAACATTTCATCTGTCGACACAGCTCAGTAACAGCGTCCTTCATAGTAAAATTGTTATGTGTGCTGCTGTGGAAGTGCTTGAAAAGCTAGATATTTTAAGACAGGTGAAGTCCTTGAGTATTGTGTTAATGTTTTCTTGTAGATGAGTAAGAGGCTGACTCTCAAGCTTTCCTTGTGACTTTCTGCAGCAGCTGATGTTGCAGTGGAACTGCTGCAGTCGTTGGAAGCTTTAACTTGGTCGGCCAGTAAATGTTTCAGCATTTTCACCTTGCGGGGTCTTGGCCTAAGATTGGTAGGAGAAAATACTGTAGACAGCCTTATGAGGACACTCAGGGCTTACCATCAACGAATGTTACAGTAAATGCTGATGTAAAGACCCAGATAACTGCTTATTTCCTGAGTCATGTGGCCTGTGAAATGCACCTACCTGTGCCTTACTTTGTTGTGTCACGATTCTCTTCTGTTTTGGACAGGTAGGCTGAGCAGTTAACTATCTATACCAAGACCTAGTTAAACTGTAAGAGAGCTGCCAATCTTTCCTTGTCCCTTTTCCAAAAAAATTGGTACATTTTAGATACACATAACGGTAACCATTGATCATAGGGAAAGGAAAGTTGCTTTCAGTGGAGAAACTAAGAACATTTTTCAAGTACCTGATTGACTCCCCTGCCCCTTTTAAAGCCAGGAAGGAAATGAAGAAGGACCAGTTGCTAGTAGCTTCTCTGGGCCTCATCATTTGTCCTCTGAAAGCACACTGTGCCATGGAGCACACTGTGGTAAGGGGAGCGTGCCTGGGTCAGCACAAATGCCCCACTGCTACGAGAGCTTGTCCGGCAGGATCTGTGAATAGAGGTTCACGAATGGCTTTGCTTAGGGGGAGAAACTGCTGTCTAGCTTAACTGTAGTACCTCTTTAAATACCCGTCTGATAGTGCCAATGAGGTTTTTGTTTCAACCTCTGGGAAAGCATTTTAAGACTAAAGCCAATATGGGAGGAGCTTGAAAAATGTTTGTAGACTAGTGCAGTGGGTTTTGTCATTTTTTATGGAGCTGTTGGGTGCAATTTTTTTTTTTCATGTATTTCTTAAATGTCAAACTCAGTATGAAAAAATAGCTTCCAATTGTGGCTACTATAATGCTAGAAAAGAAATTTTACATTTTTTGTACACCATTAGGAAGTTACTAGGAAAGTGCCACAGATTCAGCTGGTAACTGAATCTGGTTAATAGTTTAAGTATGAAGTTAGAGCAGAACTTATCAACCTGGACACACCTTGACATTTTGTGGCTGTTCATTGTTGCTGTCCTGGGCATTATGGGATGTTAAGCATGTCCTCACAAGATGCCAGTAGCACCGTCCACCTTCCTCACACTCACCCAGTTGTAACCAGTGTCCTTCCAGACAGGGCCAGATGGCTCTGGGGGCAGAATTGCCCGACTGAGCACCACTGGGTTGGCTGACTAGGTAAGTCCTTGTGTGTTGAGTAGTCTAATTACAGATAGAAGCCATTAAGGGAAAAAACTTTACTGCTCAAGCTTTGAAATTTCAGGCTAATGTTATTTTTGTTTTTAAAAATGAGCTATTTGTAACTGCATATGGAGCAATTTAAAAACAATTGCTAGGGCTGGGGATATAGCTCAGTAGCACAGTGCCTGCCTGGCAAGTGCAAGGTTGTGAGTTTGATTCCTGGTACCAAAAAAAAAAAAAAAAAAAGTGCTAGACATACAGACTAGTTGATAATGAATTTGTCTTGGCATGTAGTGACCACTGTGTAAGCTTGTTCAACTTTCACATTTTTTCCAATATGAAAATATGCCCCCCCCACATTGAGTGTGTTCATATTCTAACAACAGTGGGTCAGTGTGTGTCCTTTTAAGTCCCCCTCCCGCCACATTTGGTACTGGCAGTTGAACTTGGGACCTTAACACTTGCCAAGCAGGTTCTGTGCCACTGAGCTGAATAGCCCCCAGCCCAGCCCCGCCTTTTCATCCTTACGAAACCCACATCAGAAACATCCATACGTGCTGACAGATGCTCTTGGTGCCTAATGTTGGAGAATTTGTCTAAGTTCAATGCTGTTAAATAGCACAAAGAGCTTATGTTCTTGACAGTTCTCCTGTGGGGTCCCTGCTCCCCCTAACTGGACTAGCTGTTCTTTGTCTGTTTAGAGATGGTCTTGCTATATAATCTAGGCTGGGCTCAAAAGCACTGTTTTATCACTTCAGCCTCCCTGGCTGCTGTTTGAATTTTTTTGGTGGGTGGGGGAGACAGGATCTCACTATGTAGTTCAGGCTGGCCTCAAACTTTCAGGGATCCTCCTGCTTCAGCCTCCGAAGTGCTGGGATTATATGCATGGGCCACCAAGACTAGCTATTGTTTGAATACTTTTTATTGTTATACTGGTACATCAGCCCTCCAGGGATTCTATTAGCCAAAAAAAGTTATTCTTGTGAGGTTCTTTGTTTAGAGCTGTTCCTAAGTGGTGAAAACTCAGCCACCAAATCCATTTCTCTAGCTATAAAATGAGAGACTATATTCTGTAAACACAATAATCCAACTACCTCAGAGTTGTAAGAATAAATGAAAGGAATGTGCAGCCTCTGCTGCACTGCTCTGTCACCAGCCACAGGGACCGGTGCTCTCATTCCTGTGTACATGGGTACAAGGGTTACTTTGTAACTGTCGCTTGGGAACTGTTGTGAGCTGGCTGAGATAGTTGAAAGACCAGTATGGGAAGGCCTAGCCTGGTGCTTTGTACTTGGAGACTGCAGTCTGCACTTGTAGCTGACGCAGTGGCAACAAACTCCTGGAGCCCGGTGTCAGCCTGGTCATGGTTCTGTTGCTGCACTCACCCCGGGAGCAAAGTGGGTGTGCTCAGAAAGGTTGCTGGCCACCCCAGGCACAGAGCAGACTGACCTCAGTCTGAATGTTTTCCCCTTGAATAGAACATGTTACAGTTGCTGCCTGCCTGTGTAGTAAAGTGACATCCTTGCATATTTATAGCTTTTGGAACTGTTTTCAGAGGGAGCAGTGTTTGATATCTAGATTATTTGCTTCAGAATTTTATATTAGACAATAGTAGATATAAGTTCCTGTTTTGTAGCTCAAACTGGAAGATTACAGGGATCGCCTGAAAAATGGAGAGCACCTTAATCCAGACCAGCTGGTAAGTGACTTACAGTCTTTTGTCAGACTGACTCCTTTCCTTAATAGCATTCTAGTGGGGGATAGTGAGATCAGATCTCAAAGGATTAGAATCCATTGGTCTATTCTTTCTTGTAGGTTTGGATTTATTTCTGTTGCACTGGAAAATGGTATGGATGGGGGTATAGATTAAGTAGGAGTGAAAATATAGACTGCATTAACATAGAGATTAAGTTACATCTATGCTGGGGTAGGTGGAAGAGGAAGAGGTTTGAGGGAATAGTCTAAACCTGACATCTTTCTGCTCTAAAATGTGGAAGTATTTACTGTAGTCTTCTCAATTTCTCCAGCTGCGTTTTAATTTCCTTCTTTCCTTTCTCTCTCCCTCCCCCTTTCCTCCCTCCTACCTTCCCTTCTTCCTTCCCTCCCTCCCTCCCTCCCTCCCTCCCTCCTTTCCTTCCCTCCCTCCCTCCTTTCCTTCCTTCTCTCCCTCCCTTCCTTCCTTCCTTCCTTCCTTCCTTCCTTCCTTCCGTCTGTCCATCTGTCCGTGATACTGGGGATTGAATCTAGGGCCTTTGGACTGAAATCCCCCCCTTTTTAAAATTTGAGGGCTGGGGATATAGCTCAGTGGCAGTGTCTGCCTGGCAAGTGCAAGGTCCTGAATTTGATTCCTGGTAAAGACACACCCCCCCCCATTTGAGACAGGATCTCACTAAATTGCCCTCACCAGGTTTGGACCTGTGATCTTCCTGCTTCAGCCTTCCATGTGCCACCACAGCTGGCTCTTCTTAATTTCTTCCATGGTTTTTCACTACTTTTCTATCCTAGATGATCATTCCTTGGCCTTAAAAAATTAACATTACTGTAAGTATTAGAGTATGTATTTACATTATTTAACTTGCCCATGGTATGCTTGCTAGTGGCAACTTTAATTTGTGAGAATTTTGTGACATAGCATCAAAGTCAATGTTTCATTGACATTTGCTGTTTGATCATCCTCCTGCCTCAGCCTCCCACAAATGATGGTTGTGTTTGTGTCTCTTACAGTGTAAACGGTATGAGGATAGGGATTTTGTTTATCACTGTTTTCTTTGTGATTAGAGTAATGTATAGCATATTGGTAGGCATGTAAAATGTTTATTACAGATCTACTATATGTAAATAATTCAGTTAGTTGGTCTTTAGATGTGACTGATCACGTAGTTTGTGGACTTTTGAGAACCACATCCCTTCATCCAAGCAGTATATATTTAAAGTAAAAAAAATTTCAAAAGCTAAGTCAGTAAAAAAACAAAATATGTCAGCTGGTCCTTCAGAGAACTGTTGGCAGTAGTATTTAATTAAAGTTCTGAGTTGTTAGGAGCAATGAAGAGAACAATGTTTGTCAGAGGCCAGGAAGGGGGAGGATGAGGGAAGAGAATTTATAGGCGCACGCTGCAGGTGGGCAGGAGGTATAATTCCACAGCACAGTAGGTTGACAGCAGTTAATTGTATCTTTCACAATAGAGACAACTTTGACTGTTGTGATGCAAGGAAATAATGTTTGAGGTAATGCCTGTGTCATTGACCTTGATGTGACAATGACAGATTGTGTACATGTACTAAAATACCTGTCTGTACCCCATACTATGTAGAATTTTCCATGTCAGTAAAAAAGCTCTGAGTTTTCTTTTTAAAGTTGATAAGACAGTACTTTGCCAGGCATAGTGGCGCACACCTGTAATCCCAGCACTTGGGAGGCTGAGGCAGGAGGATTGCCACAATTTTGAGGCCAGCCTGCACTATATAGAAAAACCCTGTCTCAAAAAAAAAAAGTTGATAATACTTTACATAGTTCAGACATCCGGAAATATTTAAAAAGATGTAGGTTTTCTTTTATTCTTATCCTTTTGTTTAGTCTCATCTTACTATACATGGGGTGACCAAAATGTACTATAAATGTTTAAATAAAATGTTATTACAGTTAGCTGGGGGCACATGCTTGTAACCCCAGCACTCAGGAGGCTGAGGCACGAGGATTGCTGTGAGTTTGAGGCCAGCCTGGGCTCCATAGTGTGTTCAAGGCTAACCTGAACTACATAGTGAGACCCTGTCTCAAAAAAAAAAAGCAAAACAGAAATTAATTTCAGCACATTCTACTATCAGAACACTTGCCTTGCTTCACTTGTTTCTAAAAGTGGTCCTGAGAATTCTCTTTTGTGCATGTCGTTGAGGTATGATCAGAATTACAGTGAACCCTGCTGCCGAGTGTCACCCAACTGAAAGGCGTGCTCATAGAAGTGTTGCGGTGTGTCTTTCTCACCTTGTTCACTAGACGTGGTACTAGGTGGTTTCTGGCTCTTCCTTGTCCTCAGAGTCTCTTTTTTTAACTTGGAAGCAAACCTGGCCTGGCACTTGCCAGGCAGGTGCTGTGCCACTGAGCTACATCCATGGCCCATGGTCAAAATTTTTGACCATGAAACGTTTTGAATTGATTGAGGACTTTGAGGCAGCGACAACTACAGTGAAAGACACTTGTAAAAGGACTTCCAGAACTGCTTCAGAAAGTGGCAAGTAGGGTGAGATACATGTCAAAGAGCAGTAGTGAGGACTGAGCGCAACGTGTCTTCTACTGTCATAAGAGATTAAAAAATTTAAACACCATATTTTTGTATCACACCTTGAATAATGGTTTTGTTAATCAAGTATATTCTTGCCTGGCAAGCACAAGGTCCTGAGTTCAATTCCCAGTATGAAACTAAAAAAACAAAGTCTTTTAAAAAGGCTTTAGAAACATATCCTTTTTACCACCTCTTCCCGTTTTCTAAACAAGATGTACTATGTAATTTTGGGGTCTATATTTTTCTCCTTTCCTATTTTTTAATAGACTTTACTTTTTGAGGAAATTTAGCGTTATAGAAAAATTGAACAGAAAGCACAGTGTCCCCATTATGTGCCCCTTGCAAGCCCCAGCCCTGGTCTCCTTCATCATGACACCCCACACCAGAGAGGAGCACTTGTACTTGGTAAGCTTGTACTGTCTCATCATCACCCTTCAAGTACTTAATTTACTTAGGGTTCACTCTTAGGTATTTACTTTTTTTTATTACAGTGCCAAGGATGAGCTCAGGGTCTCATACATGCTAGGCAAATGTGCTACCACTGAGTGACATCCTCAGGCCTTGGTGTTGTATATTTGACAAATGCAAATGTGTTTGCAGTGTACATTGTATACAGAATAGTTTTGTTGCCCTAAATATCTTTTACGTTCCACTTAGTCATTCGTCCTTTATTTAATAGTGTGGCATTGTATGTATAATACATGGTCCTTAAAGTTTGCCTGAGCCTTTTTTTTTGTTTTTCTAATTTTATGTGAGTCCTCAGTTTGCTCTTAAATTAGCCAGTGGTGTGTGTGTGTAGGTGTGTGTGTGTATGTATGTGTGTGTATGTGTGTGTATGTATGTGTGTGTGTGTGTATGTATATGTGTGTATGTGTGTATATGTGTGTGTGTTTCAAGAATTAGCTTTGGTATTTATTTTACTTTTTGCCTTTTCTGCTGTTTTTGCTTTTGGTTTTTTTCTCTATAAAAATGTCACTTTCTAAAATTTTTTAGATTGTGAATTTTCCATCAAACACTACTTAGCTGTATTACATTTTAAATTTTGTGAGAAATTTGATAATTTCAGTTTGATATCCTTTAGTATGACAGATACTTGAAATTTAAAAATTTGTTTTTCAGGCAAGATCTTTCTTTGTAGTCCAGGCTGACCTTGATCATGACCCTCACACTTAGCTTCCCATATGTTGGAAGTACAGGCATTATGGCCTTCTGCCACCACGCCCTGACTCTGTTGCATCTTTTTTTAAGTAGCAGCTGTTAAATTATAGCCTCTCAGATCTGGCCTACAGATTCCTAAGACTTCACTGAGATTGCTAAAATAAACCTAGATTTTTTCCTTTGAGATAGTGAGGTTGTGTTAGTGAAGTTGTTTGTGTAGCTTCTTTTGTAGCTTTATTAAGTTTTGATTCAGATTTAGATTTGGATTATTTCAAAATTTAGGGTTTTTTTTAACATTTTAACATAGTCTTAACTGGTTGAACATCACTAATATGAAATAACTGACATTTAAAATCCTTTATAATCTGAAACTTTTGAATATGATGTCACGAGTGCAGTGTTTCAAATTTTGGATGATTGTGGATTTCAAATTTTTGGATTAGGAATGTTCAACCTGTATATGATTCTGTGCGAACATTTTAAATTCTGTTGAGAGTCATTAACATACTTGAGGCTAAGATTATATTTTGAACTACATTTTATTCAATAAAATACTTCAAGTACCTACCCCAGGAGGTACAACGCAAGGGTAGTAATATAGTGTGATGGTGGAAGAGAGGAGCTAAGGAAATATATAGGGGCTGGGGGTGTAGCTCAGTGATAGAGGGACTGTCTAGTGTGTGTAAGGCTCTGCTTTGAACCCCAGGTCTGGGGAAAAAAGGAAATAAGCAGATACATATGTGTTATGTCTTCTATGTAGATGTCCGCCCAAATCATGATGTGGCTTTCAGAGCTGGGTGGCCCTTAGAGTATATGACTGTGGATTAAAGATGTGATGCTGGGATTAAGTATATGGGTAATGGAAGCCCCACTCTGGGTGTGTGTGGCGCCGGGCAACAGGCTGGTAGGCTGGGTGGAATAAAGGAACAGAAAGAAGCCCCACCCCCTGCTGCCAGGCCACGGGCTTTGCTACATTCTCTGATGCCTCTGCCATGCCACCTTGCTTTGGTGTCTGCCAGTGTGGGTTGAAATTTAGCACAAAATGTGTGCTAAATAATCCTTTCCTCCTCTAACTTTTGGTGTCAGGGTATTTCGTCTCATCCATGAGAAAAGTAACTAACAGATTTTGGTACCAGTGAAGCAGGGTTGTTCCTGTGATATTACCTGTCCGTGTAGTTCAGAAGCCTGTGGAAGTGGCTTGCAGGAAGAGTTTGGAAAGGTTTTGGAGATACTGGCTGAAGAAGCAACCCTGAAATACTGTAAACTGAATTTGATGGGAGATTCTGGTCAGAGCACAGAAGACCAGGGTGCTGATAGAAATGTTGGTGGTGATGACCAGGCTCAGGAGATTTCAGTTAGGAGCCTTGGCTGTTAGACTCCAGACCATGTGTATTAGGCCTTGGCAGAAAATGTTTTTGTGTTTTGCTCATGTCCAGAGACTGCCTGAGACTGAGATTGAGGGCAGTATACTAATTAATCTTTTGGAAGAAATTTTAAGCAATCTAACATTGATGTAATGGCATGGCTATTGTTGGGGGCTTTTAGCCAGATCTATGTTGAGAAGAGAAAGAGCCTAGCAGAATGATTTAAAAAGTTATGAGTTTGGCCAGAAAGAAAGCTACAGTAAAGTTACAGCTTGCAAAGATGGAACAAAGAACTTGTTTGTTGAAAAGATTAGCAATAAAGAGCCAAGTATTTTGGGAGAGGACATTAGAAAAGATGGCCTTCAGGCATCACAAGAACTGCTCTCTGCAATCTCAAAATTGCAAAAGTGAATGACTTTGCTTTGAAAAGAGAGCCTCAGAGCACCATGTTCCAGAATGACAGTGGTCTAGAGAATTCATTCCTTGGAATTGGGTTCACAATGCTCAGCAATTTAGGTACTTCCCTACAGCTGAGAGAGAAGGAAGCCTGGCTACTACTCCAGCCGGCAGAAGACCTTGGCATCATCTATGTGGTGCTGGTTTTAAGTGCATGCACCTAAAGTTGTGGGGTTCGGAAGGCTTTCATCAAGATTTCAGAAGGCCTGGGAGGCCTGGCAGTGTGCCCCTGAGAGGGCAGTGTGTGAAGCTGTGAGAGTGAAGCTGAAGGTACAGTGGAGAGCCCAGAAGATTAGAGAAGCCAGGAACACAGATTATCTCAGGAAAGCTGCATGGAGTGAGCAGAACCAGCCCTTGAGAGAAGCCAGGGGAACTGCAGGGAGCTGTGGGCACCTGCAGTACCATAGGAGTGGAGCCACCTAAGCTCTTTAGGGGTTCATACCTTGCCACAGATTGCCGCAATGTTAGACATGAAACTATGGGGTTTAATGTTTGCTCTGCTGGAATTTGAACGTGTTTTGGTCCCATTACTTTCTGTACCCCTATTTGGAATGGGAATGTTTATCTCATGCCAGTGTGTGTTTTCATTTTTACAGGGGCTCCCACTTAAGAGTTTGCCTTAAATTTCAGAGGTGACTTTGGATTTGGACATTTCAGCAGTGCTGAAACTGTTATGACAACTCTTTTTTTTTTTTTTTGAGATGGTGTCTGACTATGTGGTTCAGGCTGTCCTTAAACTCACTGTGTAGCTCAGCCTGGCCTCAAACTAATGGCAATCCTCCTGCCTCAGCCTTCTGTATGCTGGGATTACAGGTGTGCATCACCATGCTCAGCTAGCAATTCTTAAGAGATGGACTAAATATTTTTTACATAAATGGATGCACATGAGTCTTTTGGGGGCCAGAGGCAGAATGTTATGGCTCGTGTCTAGATGTAACCCCCAAAACCAGGCATTTACATGTGGAGCTTTTACAAGTGGCTGATGGGGATGTGTGAATGTGGGTTAGGGTACAGGGGCATCAGTGAATAGGCTGGTAGCTGGGCTGGAATAAAGGGACAGAAGGAAGGCAGGTTGCTGTTACTGGATGTTGGGTATTTTGTGTCAGCAATGAGAAAAGTAACAAAGACAGTACAGAATGACATTAAGGTGAGGAACAGGATGAGAAGGGTGGTAGTCAGGGACCTAACCTGGTCTGGAGAGTGACGATGGCTCCCTGGGAGGAAATACTTCTGTTGGACTTCAAAGAGGATGGTACTTAGAGAACAGGAGGGGAAGATGAGGCAGATGGCAGTTGTATAAAGGCCCTGAGAAGAGGGATGAGCTGGAGCAGTTTCAGCTTAGAATAACTGAGTGGATGGCAGAAGCTTGTTTTGAGCTTGAAAATGCTGGGGAATAAGGGGATGTGGAAGAATGCGATGCTCTGGGTTAGAATAGAGTTCAGTTTTCAACCACCGGTTTTTATTTATTTATTTCTTTTTTCTTTTTTTTTTATTAAAAAATAGTACAAAAACATATTAACAAACAGATACCAATTAGCATAAAAAATAGTACAATCATAACTATAGACAAGGTGACATGGTCTCAACAGTGGTTATTGCTTTATCCATTGATAACTTCGAAGTGTAAATATATGAACCCATATACACGCATGCAAAATTAGACAATTAATCCTCTCAACAACAGAAAAAACACAAAAACCAAAAATCCAAAGACAAAAAACAAAACAGGCAAACAACAACAATAACAACAACAACCAAAAAAACCACCAATAGTTGCTGCTTTGCATATTGATATCTTCGAAGTGTGTGTTCAGGATAACACATACAGACATACAAGATTGATCAAATAACCCGTCATCGATTATTCCTTAGCATTAAGTGATATAATACAATAGTAGAACCATGTTAGCCCTCCTGCATATATGTATATTCATATATACATACATACATTTTT